>CM060948.1:211733987-211826487 GCA_030765055.1 Mantis religiosa
AATGGAGGTTAAGCACAATATCACAACTTTACAGCAGAATTAGTAACCAAATTGCCATTAGGTGTATATCTTGCGTTAAGAGTAATACGTTGTTATTCATATCAACAATAGTAGAATTTATTATTACAACAGTTTGTATAAAGAAGTATCTTTTAAAAACTGTAGTATCCTTGACACCATGTTGATTTCATTGAGAGCTGTAGAATCTTCCGGAATTTGGTTCTTCTGTCTCCACCTGTGGTAC
This sequence comes from Mantis religiosa, assembly GCA_030765055.1. NCBI lineage: Eukaryota > Metazoa > Arthropoda > Insecta > Mantodea > Mantidae > Mantis > Mantis religiosa. The sequence goes on from CM060948.1 coordinate 211,734,232, forward strand.
ACAGAGCAGCTTGAGATGATGTGGGTGATTGTTAATCTTGTTTGGCATCTATCACAGTTCAGAGGGAGTTCTTTGGAGAGCAGGAAGTTGTGTATGAGTTTGCTGTGACCAATTCTAGTCCTGTTGATGACGATCTGATTTTGACGTTTTAGATTTTTAAGAGCGATTTTTCTTTCAGGATTGGGTAATATATCATGAAGTTTACTGGTGAGATTCTTGAACCATTGGTAAAACCATTTGTCCTTCATTTTCCTGTCCAAAGTATTTAATGTAATCTTAATGTGTTGTGGATACTGTTACATTCTGTGGATGTTTAGTGGCTTCACGTGCCTCGTGCTGCCTTTTAACTCTACAATTTTCTGCATAACGTTTCTTTCCGCACTCTACATAATGTGCAATATTTTAAAAGCTGTGATTTTATGTGAAAAAATTCTAAAAAATGACATAATTTAATAAATTGGACAGTTATGCTGTACTGAATTGTGTATCATTTAATGGTTTCTGACAGTTTGTTCACAGGTGAGTAAAGTATACACAAACAAATCTCTGGTTTGTATCACTTCACGGCCACGTGCCTTCGCAATGACAGAATACAGTTATTACTACCTTTAATAAGTGTTTTTCTCCATTAGAAGTACATACTTATTCGAAATAAATATAAATAACTTGCAGCGCACTAGTCACGGAAATTAATTGCTCTTACGTCATTTGCATAGCTCTAATCCGAGATCTTTTTCTAACCTCACCATTGCGTGCGATGTTAATTCTTCAAATTGATACACCAATTAACCCTCATGTTAATTTCACCTCTTCATAGATAGAAAACTTTGGATATTTCTCACAGAACTTGTTAACCACGTTCAATGTATTGTCTTTACACCACCTTGTAACGGTTTTCCGCGCTTATGTTTAACAACAATTATTCGCTCAGCCATGCATACTACTTTCTTTTTCCTTGTTGTCCTGTCTCCCAGCACCCAGTTACGCCGTATAAATTAGGTAGTTACAAATTCACTTGGTGTATAGTTCTATAATTGAACAATGCTTAATACTCAATAGTTTGTACTTCAGAAGAAATGGAGGGAGCATTTAAACCTTAGTAATTAAACTTTCTCGAGAAACTATTTACAGGGTAAAAGCGTCATGCAAACCGTTATAAAAGACAAAACGCACGTGGATTTGTTTATGTCTATTTTGACCTTCTGATGTACATAGTAACTTATTTAAAACCACGAAACATTCTATCAGCAGGAAGGGGCTTGTACCGAATTTTTGTGCCTTAATAGAATCTTAAGCTTCATATATCACGTAGAGAGAAGGTTCTGTGTGCGGCCTGAGCGAGCGTTCCTCGTCATTTGTTTTGGTGGCTGCGAGGGCATTCCAGTCGCGTCTTGAAGATTGGTTATATAGATGATATAGTAGGCGTTAAGCGCTTAATTTTCAGGCGTACATGTGTACACACTGCGGCCGGCACTTTTCGTTACGCTATCAGTTATACAGTTTATTGTTAGTATTTTAATGGCTTTTCTTTACATTTGTATAATATTTGGCTGTCGTATAAAATCGGAGAATGTAGTTTCAAATTGCAAACTTGTAACAGGGTTAAATGTGAACTTCAAAGAACTTTTAGTTTATGATTTAATGTTATCCTGTATGAAATCATAGGCTTTAATGGGGGCAATCACTTGGTAGTAAGGTGTATCTGATGATCCTTTTATTTGTACCTTTTTGGGAAATCCTCCCATGAATTGATAACCCAGCGAAAGTATTAGAAAGAAATACGACAGTGCAGATTCATTATTCAGCGAAAATTACAGACAGGCAGTTAATCATTTATCATTTCTTGTCATATGTATGGACATTTTTAGTATCCCAGGCGACCGAACGTGCGATTCGTGGTGCCAGGGTGGGTTTTCTCCGGGATCTCCAATTTCCCCCGCCATCATCTAATCAATTGCTGCATTATTACCGTTCCTTTCATTAATTTCGCCCTCATTCTGTCACCTACTTCTCTCACCCCCATACCAGGCATCGGGCTGATCATCCAAACTAGGTTCTCTGTCTGATCCAAATTTTCTGCTCCTCAACAGGCATCTCTTGAAGTGCTTACTTGTGTGTCCTGACAGTGTAAGTCCTACATATGAGGAGGGCAAACAGTTAAAGATGGAGAAGTTTTGGAGAAACGGAAAGAGAAATGCAAAAATTTGGCATGTAAAGCATGATGTGGGAACCAATTTTGTGAACATTTTTGTGTCGCATTCTTGGAAAATATAAACTTTATTTTAGAGTTGATGTTTATTTGACTTCGGTTTTGAATTATGCAGCTCACTGACAGAAGGCTTTTCCTAAAAACGAGTTTTCTTTATGGTTTCTTTAACTTAAGACTATGTATTTCCGATAAAATTTCAATACCAATCTTTTTAGTGTTTGGATGCGATACTTTATCTACCTAGCTTAAGAAAGTAGAAGGGAAAGTGAAAACAGCACCGTTCCGTCGCTGACGTGCATGTGTTATTGTCGATACCATAACATCTGATAAGTAACACAACAAACTTCAAACTCGATCCATCGCAAACATAACCGTTGGCTGTTGGCAGAAGAAGAAGCTATTGGCACGGATGGAATCCTCGGGATAAAACTGCTGTTTGGTGATCAGGCACTTCCTTGTCGCACCATGCCATTTTGCACAGGCAGTATTGACTTGGCCGTGCACACACATGGTATATATCCATGCATTGGGTTCGTTCGCGGTTAGAAAGTAGGAAATTCCTAGAACTATCGATCGGATTAAATAAGGCCGATCCTATGCCCTGGAAAACAAAATCCAAGAAAGCTAACGAGCATATTATATGACTTTGGTTTTATCTATTTTTGTTTATTTGTTGTAATTTAACGGATATGTTATATTGGACGATGAATTAAAACATAAGTGAATTTCAAAAAAGAGGCTAACCCGCTTCTGTGGTTGAGCGGTCAACGTTCTGGCTTTTCGATCCATAGATCCCGGCCTCGATTTCGGCATCTGGCGGGGAATGTTCCTTTATTCCAATTTATTCCTTAAGGTGATGTATCTGTGAAATTTAAAAATAAATTCTACACCATGCATGTTGTCTGACTGAAATTTATATCAGTTATTACACGTAATAAAGGTAATCATTCTGCAAAGTTTCAAACTTCTAGCTTTTATGGTTACAGAAATATTAATTTTATATTGTGTAAATTCACTGCGCTGATGAAAATGAGGCACACGATGCACGTTTAATTGTTTCCCCTAAATCTTCTACTGTTTATAGTTAACAAACTTACAAAGAGATTTGTCATATTAATTTTTTATTAACCTTCAGCTCTCTAAGAAAAAGATTTTTCCTTATGCATAATTCATAACTTTGTAAAATTTTCAGTTTTTTCCCATTTTATTTATTTCGTTGATAAAAATTAAAACCGGTTTTGAAAAAGCAGTATGACCATTCCTTTAATGGGCTTTTAATTTATTATAATAAAAATTTAACACAAATACATGAAAAATTGCATCGTGTGCCTAATTTTCCATATGTCAAAATGTTGAAAAAAAAAGTTTACGAGAAAACAGAGTTTAAAGTTTCAGAATGCAAAATTTCAGTATTTCTGACTTTCAGGTCTCTTAAAATTCACCAGCTCCATTAGATGGGCCCTCTACCTTCTTGATCTTCTCTTCTGCAGCAATCTTAGAGAGATATAGCGTATTTCAAGAAGACTTTGAGGAATGTTGACCAGATTTCAAGCTTCTCTGCAGTCAACGTTGGTGCCTTACTTGACTAATTTTCTTTGAAGCTGGGCTGAAGTGAAGACTATAAGCTTCTTTGATTAGTTTTTGACTAGCCATGCATCGCATACTGAACTGGCACAGTGCTCTTGTCAGTGCAACATGCAACTTTCTTTGAAATAAAAATATCCTTTGGACATTTGAACCATATTATTTTGTTAAAAGCCTCATTGGCATTTCGAGTTTTCCCTGTAGCACATCTGTTCAACAGTTCCTCATTTGCTAGTCTCTAATATATAGGTATAAGCTTTTGAATTATTTGGGTTGTCACTGGAGTTTTCATTGTTGAGTTATTATGTGGAGGAATCATCTCAACATTTGCAATGACTCTGTAGTAGGAACACAAAGAATTTGAACTTCTAGGGCATTTATGGTGTTGTGGAGTACTGCCTGTTGAGCTACAGTCGTATATAATTGCATATTGCTGTTTTCTTATGCCCTACATTAGGACAATTTTCTTTGATAGCTTTCCTATCATAATTAGTTAATTTTCCTATTGTATCTTTTTTCAAGCTTCCAAACTTCTGCCCACCCAAAGTGATTCCCTTTGTCTTCCATTCTTTTACCAAATTTATTATTCCTGTTCCCAAACCCTTAGCTACATGCTTCAAGCATTCTTCTTTTTATCTCAGTATCACTACATACTGCCAGATCCTGTGAGTGCTTATGTCTTGGAGTCTCCATGTGACAAAATTGTTGTGTATCACATTCTGCTTGAGATCTCTTCCACAAAAGAGTTGCAGCTGCCATTTTCCATAGCACTTGAAGAACCACTATAGTAAGCTTTACAACTTCCAAAATGTTTATGCTCTGTGACCCATTTTTGATAACCATCACTTTTGAAGCCTAATGATATTTGTTTCTGTGCACAAAAACGTTAGTATTTGGACATAACCTAAAAGTCAATAACAAGAACTGTACGTACAACTATAATAACTCCTATAATGTATAAAGAAGAAAATCGTCGTCTTTTCCTTCCAGTGTTTGTCTTGTCTACCAGTCCACGCATTGCTAAGAAGTCCAGTTATATATGCTAAGGATAAAAAGTTTATATTTCAATGCTATTTTCTAGGGGCACAATGCATACCTCTGTAAGATTCTGATTTTAGTACTATAAAAACTTAAAATCTGTTATTTGTAATGTACCAAATTAGTTGCAGATTCCCATAACACTAAAAGAAGCACAAACAACTAACTAAGCTCTGTAACAGCAAAAGAAAACTATTTCACAGCATGAACAGAAACAGGTGTATGCACTTTCTTAGCAGAAAACAAAAAATATGCGATAAACTGTATTAATTTGTACTACACAATCCTTATTGAGCAGTCTAGCCAACATAGGATATGCAAAACAAAACCTTCCTGTCACAGAAGGGCCCTAAATTCAAACTTGGCAAAGTATGTAAGTTTAGCAACTTCGAAAGCACATGTTTCTGCGGGCGTGGCAGGTGTGAACCATGCGCACCGGCATTTAAAAGGTCACATATTTCAGGGTTTAAATGCCTCAAACACAGAGTGTGATGACTTTTCACAAAGTTTAGAGTCCATACTAATTTAACATAGAGCAACCTAATTTTTCAAGTTTTTGGTCAAATTTCACAGCTGCATTGCCTTAACCTCCGTACAGTTCTTGTGATATAAATGCGGCAGTTGTGAGCTCATTGTAAAGGTTAATAATTAAACCACCGTTAAGGAAATATACAATTCGGAGTGTAAAAACATGATGTAGTATACCGCTCTACATTTAAAAGCCCCAGCTATAATATGACTACTGAAATTAAAAATGCTATATAAATGAAACATGTACAAAATGCATAAACTCTTTGGAAGAATATTAATATCAGCATGGAAGAACAAATAAACAATATCATTCCAAAATAAGACCTGAAGCTTTCCTAGCGTAGAATACGCACACTTTTTTCTCGGACAGCCAGCCAGGTAAAAAGATGATTGAAAAAAATATCGTTCCATATTATCAGTGCGCATTCAGATGAGGAAAAAATACGTAAACGCTGTGAAACACTTCATGGATAAAATGGAAACAGCAATGGACAAGCCGTAAGGGAAATACTAAGCAATCTTTATTAACTATATGAAATCTTTTGACGTGATAGATAGAGAGACCTTAATCAACAAAATTAATAGCACCATTTGAGACTCACACCTATTTTAAAGATTAATCGAAAATAACCCAATGAGGAGGAAATAGTTAATGACGGATCAATAACCCCATCTAAAATCATTCAAACTAACGGAGTAAAACAGCTGGGTATACTGAACCCCTTGTCATTTAATGTACAGACAGCTTCACATTCAAGTATTCACCGCGCACAATTCTCATCATAAATGAGGATGATATGGTCCTGCGAGGCAAGAGCTGAGAAAAACTACAGGAGACGCTCCGAAATTTAAAGAAACGAACTGCAGAAAATAGACCGTACATAAACACAGGAAAATACTGCATTTGGCATTTCTAAAAGGAATAAATTACCAATTTATGAGACCCTGAAATTGGTTGATGCATTTTTAAAGGTGTTCAAGATAATGATTTGCACATCAGCTTATGGTGGAGGGGTATATAAGTCAGTGCATAAGTATTGTATGAGATAGAAATCAATCACTATGTATGTTGATTCCTAATACCCAGATACAGAAAGCTGCAGTAATAATTTAGAGCAGTTTACACACTTTTATTCATTAGCGTACAGTCACGCACATCTTTATACACGCCCCTGAAGGAACAACCTATCACTTGCATCAGTTGACATTAACATTGAAACACAGAGTGGCTGATCTACAAAGTGGGACCAATTGGATTCAGATCTTCAGCCAATGCGTGTTTTCGTTGTACACCCATGTCAAAATTACTGAGAATTAGATTATTTTCGCTTCTGTCACAAATTACGGCACTTTTTAGCCCATAGAGTAATTGTAACGTTGAATGCAGTTTTTTATTTGTGTTAGAACTATTAAAACGAGATCAAAACACTGTACGAAGCTGTAGAAAGCGTGAAAAGATTCGAGGTGGGCCTTAGGTCCACGTTTATTTATTCATGTAGGAAACTTGCCTCACAACGTAGCTTTGGCTATATGATATTATAGAGGTTACTTCATTACTCTGCCACTTCAACTTGGGTTCAAATCCTTCGTGGTCAGTTCAAAATTTTTATTACCCTTTGTTTTACCTCTTAGGGCCTATAACTTGATATTGTAATACAAATAACATTTTTATAACATTATAGGCGTTTGCAAAACACAATCATAGCCATGCTTTCTACTGGCACATAGTTATAAATGTATAGTTCGTACTAGATATTTTATTATGGTCGGTATTGTGCTTGATCTATTCAACCAAGTTTCAAACCTTTAACAAATGCAAAGTGAAACATAGGATTTAAGCATGAAACAAAAGCTATTATATTTAATGTCGTCCACATACTCCTAAAAATTGAAAGCCAACTGTGTAACATGTATTACAGCACCAGATAGACCGCCTCGGTAGCGTAGATAGCAGCGTGTCTGCCTCACGTTCAAGAGCTCCCGAGTTCGAATCTCGGTCAGGGTGAGTTATCTGGATAAGGTTTTTCCGGGATTTTCCCTTATCCTTGCAGACGAATGTCGGGTAACTCTAAATCTCCATGGACCCTGGACTCATTTGAGCATAATACACCCAATTCATTCACCGTCCGATATGACTTAACGTTGGAGGATGTAAATTACACAAAAAGAGCAGATACGGTAAAGATAATAAGGGCTCACAAAATTAAACATCATCCCTAATTAAAGATAAAGATAGCCCGCAGTTTCCCTTTTAAGGGCAAGGGCCTCTCCAGCCTGACGGTAGGGTGAGCTCAGCACAACTTATAAGTGACATCTATAGATCCCTAATTATCGGATTGTTATTCTTGTGTCTTTGACTCACAAGAGAACCAGTAGCAACAATAAATAAATTAGTAACTAAAATACAGACTATAAAGACTAGGAGAAAAAAAATAATATGTTTCGAACTTAGGCCTTGCATCACCATGTGCGTATTTCAGCAGCTAACACACTCGGCCAGCTGCCTTTGTCGCTGTTTAGGCAAGCACAGTTTACCACCTTGCCAGTATTATGTGTATGAAAAACTATCGTTTATTTAAGCTTTTCACAACTTCTTGGTCTTCATTCAGGGCTGTAAGTATTAATGCTGGTTGCGATAGTACTGATCAGAAGTTCAGAGCTGCAATAACGGCTTTTATGCTAAAAGGGTCAATGCATTCACGTTTGACTGTAAACTGCGGGTTGCATAGATAAGAATAAATAGGGGCAGCTGACTCACCTGGTATATCGAAAGACCCAAAAACATCCTAACCAACTACGTGGTGTTGCGCCTGTCCGCGATCTCGGCTATCCTTGCTGTCTGCTGCTATCATAGAAAGGCGCGTATGAAACTATGCAACATTTTAGAAACCACTTTGCTGACCCGTGTTATCAAACGCTATGCTGAAACTGGCCACCGCCGTTGTCCATACATGTTTGACACCTACCTAAGACACTATCCGTCACTCGCTGTAACTCACTTTCAGAAATACTGGCATTTCACCATTAGTGGAGAAAGAGTTATAGGCCCAATTCTTTTCGAGTCAACAGTTGACGCCGTATACATGTCAATACAACTTTCCTCCCTTTTTTGTACAGAGAATTAGCAGACAGGGAGTGTGGTTTTGCCTTTTTTTCAACAAGATTCTGCATCAGCTCATACACTGAATATTTCGATGAGAACAGTTTAAAATCGTGATTCAGGACAGAATTATTCGTAGAGATTTGTAGGCCTCTCGGTCCCGCGACCTAAACTTCTGCGATTTCTATCTCTGGGGTAACTTAAAGCATAAAGTGTACAGGACAAACCCCCCTTGGAAGGATTAAAACAAAATATCCACCAGGAAATTGCCAGTATTTACGTGGATTACAGCGAGTTCCTAAATAGGTGCCAAACATGTCCTTAAAGAGCCATTTCAGATACTACTTATTGAAATAGTTTTAACAGCCGCAGTTTACTTATATAATGAAACAGCAGTATTAACAGCTATATCCGTAATGATGCTTATTATTCCTAGAGTAGCAACAATGTAAGAAAAACAAAAATCACTCACCCTTTACATGTCTCGTGAAATTTTCCCAGCAAAGTTTGAAAAGTGTGTTTACTGTTGCAACGGAAAATAATTTGTGTAAAATGCGCTGGGGATGAGAGATGATAAATTGATCTCGCCTTTTGTGTCAATCTGGTAAAATTCTTGTAGATATATGCCTTGGCGCTCTGGAGCAATGAGCCTAATCTCTGTCCGTATTATTCGAGTGAGAATAATGTTTATGCTGTTATGGTAGAAAATAAGAACTTTTCTCTTCTTTAAAAGTCGTGGAATTTATTCCACAAAAACCATTAACATATCTTATCACAATGTTAAGCTTTGTAGATTATGTCGTTTTATAGAATAATTAACACTGCATCGTTACACTTTAAGTCTCTACAGACTTGCAGATCGGCACTAAAGAAAATACGTCTTAACACGTCGATGATCTTATGCAAAATGATGCCAAATTATTTACATATTCTCTAATCTCTTCGCACGAGGCTTCTAGAAAATCCAAATTACTTTTACGCTATTGGTCCACGTCACAACATTACGTAATCACATTATTATAGTAACCAATAGGAACACTATTAGGTAGCTTGTGTCATTCTGTGGCCTACCCAGTTTCACATTCTATTTTATACAAATCACACTTTCTAGAACAATTCAGAACAAATTCTCAAATATATGAACAAATGTGCAATAACCGTTACACTGTACCTCACTCTCAGGATACATAGCATCGTCTTAGTTATGGAATTTGTAATTTCAAAGTGAAAACACTGAATTTTTCAACAGTCTTTGTGTCTGTAATAACCCACATCATGTTGATGGTGGATAACATTTCTCTTTTGGTCTTCATTAGCCCAGTTGCACAAAATACTCTATCCGCAGCAGCCCTAGAGTGGCGGCGGTTTGGCAGGTACCAAATAAATTTGGTGAGTATAGCAATTACGGGCTTTGAGTCTGCGCACAAACTTAAGTCTTTAGATTTTGAAAATTTCTGCTCCCAACAGCAGGATTGTAGGCAACTTCGGTGTTTCAGATGTTATTCAGTTCCTAATTCAGCATTTAACACCACAAAAATTCGTAGCTTCCAACCACTGCCCTGCAGTTGTGGTTTACTTTCCAAGTTTTGGAGAAAGATGCAACAGTGATATATGCTGCTTTAAACTGTAAGTGCTCTGGCGTTGCAGCAGGTCGACTGCAGCTGATATTACCAATAATAGCAGACTCAATTTGCCGCATGAATAAAAGACTTTGGGACTCAATTCACCGCTCAGAGAGAGAGAGAGAGAGAGAGAGAGAGAGAGAGAGAGAGAGAGAGAGAGAGAGAGAGAGAGAGAGAGAGAGAGAGAGAGAGTCGTGCTCGCCCAATATTCATCCAGGATATATAATGATTAATAGAATTGGCTTCAGTTTCTGAAATGAGATTAAATTACGCATTCCCTGTCCTCCCATACCCCAGGTCCACTTCAACAACAACGCACAAATGTTTGTTATAATTAGAACCCGGAGTTCATACAAAATGCTTATAAAGGCTTTCTTGATGAAATACGGTTTTTATTAGCTTATTTTATGCTTTTTAATTAAAATTGCCTATTTTATCCAAATCATATTAATTTAAAAGTAATTTTTTTTATCTTTAGACAGTTTAGATCGTCTCGCTGAAAGAGTTAGGAGCCCATATAAAAACATGGATCTTCTTGTCTCTAGCGTAAAGAAAGTGTTTGTACTGTTGCCAGTTAAAATAATAAATAAACACTGGCGCGACAGCCTTAAGAGGGCCAGGGCCCACCAACCCGACTGCCCGCTTCACGCCCACTTACATAAGGTAGAGGTGAGCGATCATCCAACCGATACGTGGAGATGTGGTTAGCTTCTCGGCATCCCCCAGCCGGAACGTTGGTTTCTGTGACCAGGGCCGCTTACCTAGCGTAAGCTCCTCACTTTCCTCACGATGCTGAGTGGGCACCGGCCCTACACCCGGAATTTAAAATCTGCACTCCATGGGTGGGTTCGAGCCCGGGCCGCTTTACGGTCGCCTATTAGAGTTCAAAAGTTTCACGAAGTCCTTCCAAATTTGTCTTTACCTCCTCAGCCAGTGTTAAGTCCCTCGGGTTCTTGGTTAAAGGCTGTGGTTTTCTACGCAGAACATTTCAATGAAGTAAAAGAATTGCTATCCTCCTTAGATGCAGAAGATACAAGCAACATCGCCACAGCAAATGTTTTGCTAATATTGGCATTCAAGATTAGATAGAGTACATCCACAACTGCTTCTCCAAAATACCTGCTATTATAACACAGTTGGAAACTCGAAATAATACTTTGGAACATTCACTTCATTTGATAGAAGAAATTTCAGTAACGTTGTCTTCAGATACTCACTATATTTTGAAAATTGCCTTTGAGAAACTCAAGTATTAAAGACAAATCCTGGTTACGAAACACTGTAAAATGTCTTCAAAACTCCGTGGTACAGAAATGTACTTCGAAGAGAAATTCATTCATAAAGAACTGTGGTGCTTTTCACATGTTTCAGTAACGTCATGTATCGTTGAGAGATCCTTTTCTCAGTATAAGAATTCTTCATTAAAAACGCAGGAGCTTCCCTCAAGAAATTGTACAGTGTCTCTTCACTTTCGTCACCTGTGACATGTTTCACAATATCAGTGGCCATCGCTCTAGTGCATATAACTTTTTGGGGCGATTTCTGAATTGCAACATACCGACTTCAATAATGCAGGCTAATGTTACGCCGAAAGATGCGTTGTGTTAGCTATAAATGCACAAATTAATATTTCCGTCTCCTTGACTTTGTTGCTCACACTTGAGTCTTAGAATGAAAATGAAGTTAAAGTTTTCAATCCTACCAGAATTTTAGCACTTACACATGCTTCTGCGTTTCTAGTCAAGAGTAACTTTCTCTCCGGAAGCAATAGTTATTTCATTTTCATACACTTTTTAATACGCACTTTTTACTACGTTATAGCCAACACTTATATGTATAGCCTCAGTTTCCCACTCACTTTTGTAGTTTTGAGTGTACTTTACCTTCTCGGAGTTCTGGGTTTAACTTTCACAAAACAAACTATTCCAAACTTCTGTGCATTAATTGTAGAGCTTGGAATATATCAGCACAACGAACAACTTCTTGCTCTTAACATTGAAACGCAGTAATTCAGTAATACCTATAGGCCGCGCAATGGTTCTTGAACATTGGTATACCGCAGTAGGCGCGTGGTATACAGTTGTAGACCATTTTATTTTTTGCCTTTTAATTATGATTATTAGGGCCCGGATAGTTATGTAAATACATGAAAGTACACATATTTACATATTTTGCCCCTAAGTACATATTCTCATATATTTTACCTTTCAGTGCATATTTTTACATATTTATTGATATTTCTAAACTTGGTTGCAATTTTATTCGTTTTAACATCCGTGTTTATACTAGAAGTATATAGCTAGAAGTAGACAGTCGGTCTGTTTAGTCTGTTGCGTTGATCTCGTGATTAGCACCTTGCCACTGCGTGTCCGTCGTTCAGGTGATGGCACCTTTCCACTGCGTGTCCAAGTCAAGCCATCACACGAGCAAATATTCAACCAACTGCAGTTGGCCGGCATGTGTAGATTGAACTTTTCATTTAGTAAAAGATGCGAAGGAGAAAACCTCACTCTGTTTAAAGTTAAAGCATTACATAGAGGAATTTAACAATTTTTCAACAGAGGAAAAGTCCCTTTTTGCCTGGTCTGCGAGAAGTATGTTCCCTGTTCTCAACGTTTTCAGGTGTTGCAACATTTATCCATGTCACGTCATTAGGACCGTTCTTCGAAGACCACATCTCAAAAGCAGTTGTTACTCACTGAGCCTCAAGCTGAGAAACGTCCAGGATCCCAGAAATCTGAGTTTGCAAGTGATCTTTGCCGTGCTATGGTTTGTGCCGCTATCCCTGTCTGGAAATTAAAATATCCAGTACTACGTGAATTTCTTGAGAAATACACACATGCAACTGTGCCAGATGAATCTACAATCAGAAGGAACTATGTTCATGACTTATATACGCAAGCAATAAACTATTCGTTTGGAAATTGATGTCGACGATCCCATTTGGGTCTCAATTGACGAGACAACTGATTTACAGGGAAGACACACTGGAAATTTTATAGTGGGCGCGTTGAGAGATAATGAAGCGAGTAAGCCTGTATTGTTAAATTGTGAGGTGTTACCAAATGCAATCATCAAAGTATTGCTAAATTATTTAATGATGCAATGAGACTTTTGTGGCCCGATGGGGTGAAACACAGCAATGTGCTCCTTCTTGTGACGGATGCAGCACCATAGGTATATGTGCAAAGCTGCCACAGCTTTGCAAGTTTTATATCCTAAAATGTTACATCTCACGTATCTTGTCCATGCATTTCATTGCATAACAGAACTCGTTCATTCTAAATTTTCTAAAGTTGACACACTCATTTTGAATGCAAAGAAAGTGTTTTTAAAGTCTTACAACGGATTTGATAAATTCAAAGAGCTGCTTCCTGAGCTTCTACTCCCTCCTCAGCCAATCTTAACGATTTGAGGAAGCTGGATTGTTGCTGTAGGCTACTACACGAAGCATTTTGATTGTGTGAAACAAGTTCTCCAGCATTTTGATTCCCAAGACTCTAAGGACTCATTCAGTGATGTGGAACATAAAAATGATATTGCCTCCATTCAATGAAAATTTTCCCACTTGTGCATTGCCATTAAGTCGTTGGAGGCATCATCGTCTAAACTCTCCGAGAGCCTCGATGTTCATTCTGTGGTCACTTCTATGGAAAGTCTACACGGGCCGGATGGAGCTGCACTGAAGGTTAAACTCTCATCCAGTTTGAAGAGTAACCCAGGATTCAAGACAATCAGTGTTATTAACAGAATTCTAAGTCGAGGTAGTGACGAAGACTTGGAAATTTGAGTACACAGCAGAAGATTTGTGCATGTTTAAATATGCACCCATCACTTCATGTGAAGATGAACGATCATTCAGTCACTACAAAACCAGATTACGCGACAACAGAAGAGGTTTTATATTTGAGAATTTTAAACACATGTTAATAACTTATTGCTGGGGATTGTAATTTAAAAAATTAGGAGCAATATGCAAGTTCCAGTTTTTTACTTATTTACATACATCTCCAATTTACTATACCTAATTCAAGAACATGTCGGGGAATTCTGATATTATGATGTTACATATTCCTTATATTTGAGTAGTTTAATTACATATTTCAGTATTATGATGCTGCATATTTCTTTGTATTTGAGTAGTTTAATTACAAATTACATACACACATATATGTACATATTTTACTGATATTATTACATAACTATCCGGACCCCAGTACTTATATTGGAATTAGAGGAAGCAATTTACATCAAAGGCACCAGGAAGACATTAATAATGTAAAACAATGCTTTAACAATAGGAAAGAGGTTCAGAGAACAACCATAGTAATAAAAATAGCATATCGAACATTTTAATAGTGGATAAAGAGACCATTCCATTATGGTTTTTATAATGCAAATGCAATTTATATTCATTATGACAACTTAAAGATGATTAAAAACTCTTTAAGAACTTAGAAACATTTATACTTTACATCGCTCTGCTTTTACACAGTTAATACAAACGTCCTTCATGTGGTCTTTACATGCGTGTTTGTAACACTTTGAACAGAAACGCCGGGTAGATTTGTTGCGTTCTCTTATGCTACATTTGCCTGGCTATTCACTGGCTCTTAAATTCTTAGAAGTTCTCTTGGAAGCTGAGGAATTGTAGATTTTAATTCTATTTAAGGCTTCAGAAGTTCCTATGACAAAGTTTCAATGAACTGTCTTCGTTTGATTGGTTGGTATCCAGTACTTGCTTTATAAGTGCAAAGAGCATTAATTGCAGAAATATTCTGGAGGTCATAAAAATGACCGTGGGACAGCGGCGTGTGTTAGGGGCCACATTGTATTTTTGGTATAGCTGGTCCACTGAATTAACTCCCAACTTTTGTCCTACTGTATCAGGCAACAGTTTCAGGTTTTTGTTTCTTCCTGTTTGTTCATCAATAGCATCATCGTCATGCATACTGGATACAACTAATACATATTTATTTTTCTTAGGACAATAGAATACTAAGGTGCAATCTTCTCTAAATCCAAAGAGAGATGAATTTTGTTAAGTTTTTCTATTTAGTAAGAATTCTGGAGCAATCTCATCTTTACTCTTTCGAAGAGTGCCAACATAAGTTAGTTTCTTTTTATGCAACAATTTTTCTTCAGTCGCCATCATGTTAAACTGTAAACAATATAGAAATAGTTCATTGATGGAAATTAATCATTTCTCCACACTAGCCGTTTATAGGCTAAGGTTTTTAATGGATAGAGTCAACATGAAAATTTATGCCATGGCATTGAATTTTTCATGTTGACTCTATCCATTAAATATAGAAATAGATTTATAGAAACAATATTCTTGATAAAAGGTACAGTAATTCTAGACCGGTATGGATAACTAGACATATAAACTAAACATACAACACCTACCTGTTACGCAACGTGATTATGCGCGTGAGACAGCCGTCAGTAACAACACCAGCTGAAGTACTGATTGTGAAGACAAAAGCGCGTCTAACAGCTATAAGACGCGGGAGAGAGCTTAGAGTTACCCGACATTCGTCTTTCAGGATGAGTGAAACCCTCGGTAAAAACTTTATCCAGGGAAGTAAACCTGACCGAGATCCTAACTCGGGAACTCTTGAACGTGAGACAGACACTCTACCATCTACGCTACCGAGGCGGGCCTAGTAAAGCAATAGATTGTATTAGTGAGAAAAGAGAAACAAAATTTAGTGTTTTAGGTAATCAAGTACGCAGATTCTATATACGGTGTTAAGTATTTTGAAGGAATCTCAATTTCTTTATCGTCAGAAGTAAGTGCTATATTATTATAATCTGGTTTAAGAAACCATTAATGACGGAGTAAGGTACAAAACTTGATTTCAAAGTGTCAGGAGTCAACTTGCTCAGGCGTGTGGAGTGAATTAATTCACTGTTTCTCGGATCAATTCAGAGGTAAAAAATATAAACCAGGTTTTACTAGAATTTTTGTCCGGTTTAGAAATGAAATGAAATGTGTAGTGTTTAACGCCCGCTTTTACTACATACGGCATCGCAGGCGATGACACTGATGATACATGAGATGAAGATGGAGCACCGGTGGAATGAGATGGCGGGGGAAACCGGAGATCCCGGAGAAACCCCGCCCCAGCGCCATGTTGTCCACCACAAATCTCACTTTGCGGTCGCCTTGGATAGAACCCGGGCCGTCTTGGTGAGAGCCAAGCGGTCTAACCACTGAGCCACGGCGCGGCCTCTGGTTTAGAAAACACATTAACATACCATAAAGAACAATGTACTTTAAATATTTTGAAAAACATGTAGCTTGCAGAATTAGCGCATCGGGTATGCGGGGCTCCGGCCCCGTTGTACTCCATGATGTACTCCCTTAAAGTTACGTCTTTTTCAGGCTCTGGTACTCCCCATCATGCTTTATGCGTGCGAGATCTGGGGCATGGCCGTAGGATTCAAACTGCTGCAGCTTCAACGTGTACAGAATAGATGTCTTACTGCTATCTATTCTGTATACCGGTGCTTTCCCGTTAGATACCTTCATGAAACCTCATCTCTCCAATATGTGGAAGATGTCGTTAGACGCCGGGCCGCAAAATTCTGCGCGTTTGCCTCACCATCATAGCCGCCTGGTTAGGTCTCTTGGGAAATATCAACCTAAAGAACGCCGCTTAAAACGCCACCGGCTTCCCCGCATGGCTTGCGGGCATAACCGGTAACACTAAAATTGCTATTCCAACTTCAAAATTATACCTACCCGAGAATTAGACAGGAAATATTTCTAAATTAAACTCTTCCTGCATATTTTATCACCAGCGGTGCACACAGGCGTTGCACCCGAGTCGGCAACCGTTGAGGAGCTACGACTGCCTCCTTTCTTTTCCCCTACCTAAATCTAACCCACCATCCTACAAAACCCCACAAATCCGTCACTACCTGGTTAAGTCCTTCTAGGATATGTACACGCATGACGCACAACGCGCTGACGCTCAACCGCCAACTGCCGTCAACAGTGAAGCATGGTGAAGGGGCAGTTATGGTGCGGAAATGTTCTGCAGGTGATAAAAGTTGGTGACCTAGTGAGAATTAATGAAACATTAAAGAAGGTAGGATATCACAGGATACTGATAAAAATACTGTTCCACCTGGCAAGATACTTATTGGTCGTGGATTTATTCTACAGCAGAACAATGATCCGAAACATACTTGTGCTGAGAGTATGCAATAGAAAAGAGCAACGTAGGAAACTGGAAAATATGATTTGGCTAAATCAATCACCTGATTTAAATCCCATTGAACTCTTATGGCACGAACTTGAGAGGGAAGTGAGAAAATGAGATCATCTAATGTTCAAAATCAGTGAAATAATTTACGGCCTTCTTGGACTGCAATATCCGCAAAAGCACTACACACTTTTATCTCCAGAACGCCAAAAGTTTGTACAGCGGTTCTAAGGGCAACGGGTGGATACTTTGAAGAGGATAAAATCGAGGCTAAAATCTAAAATTGTACTTAATACCAGAGAGAGATAATTTTGTCACAAGATGGTAAAGGATTAGGAGGTCACGTGGCCAGGTCGCACCTAAGGGGCTGATAATTCAGAGGTAGGCTTACTGAGGAGAGGATGGGATTTCTATACAAAGGATCGATTACATTGCAAATACTGGAACTACAATTTAGACATGAATATGTTTCCTACAATAATAGGAAATACACAATTGGCCACATAACTTATCGAGAGCGGACCTAGGTCCGTCTTTGACCAAACCTGGAATCCAAGAGAGAGAGAGAAAGAGAGAGAGAGAGAGAGAGAGAGAGAGAGAGAGAGAACTTTCTTATATGCTTCATCAGAGGTAGGAGAGGTCATGTGACGTGATGTCACACGCACTACTATAGTCAAAATGATTACTTACAGCACACTATATTGGATTAAACAAAAGTTGCGAAAAATAAAGTCCATGCGCCGATGTTTCTTCATTATATAAACAGAATTTCTACTTCCTTTCGCTTTTTGCTCAATTTTTAGATCGGGTATTGCTCGCCCCTAACATTTTTATACTGAGCCTTTCTTCTAATGCTCTCCTAGAAAATGGAGTTTTTAGAAGTTCAGTAACTGTGTTCACTTTTTATTAGTTAAAGTTTTCGTAATATTAAATTACTCATACACTGAATAAAGTGATTTTATAACACATTTCACACTCACACACAAATAAAGAAACTGGTATCAGCCACTAAATAACGTTACACGAAGGAATACTTGGATACAATGCGAGCAAGCGAACCACATGCACTTGTTATGAGGGATTCTCGTTATGGTCTTGGGAATGGAGTATCGTGCCAACATGATAGGTGCATCACAAACTATCTGAACTGCGATTTAATAACCATTAGGTATTAGATCTGTTTACGTAAGAAGGATGGAATTAGTTTCTAGAACTAAAATATAAAGCAATGATAGCTTGTTAAATGATATTCAATGCATGTTCAAGTTCTACAGTTATAGATATGAGTGTTGGCGGTCCTGCTTCACCGTACAGCGAATGATCAGCGTGAAACACCCAGATGCAGCACGCTTTTGTGCGTTAGTCTAGAGAACATTGGACATCAGGGAGGCAAGAGGGGAATGCTGTACGCATGCGCAATACTGATTACCGAGCTTGCTGGCTCTCAGCACGTTGACGTCATGGATGCGTTTCCTTAGTTACACAGGTGTTTTCCATTCATCAGTTCATTATTGATATGCTCAATTTCTTATTCTTACAATAATGCACTGTTATTTATGTGGTCTTTTAAAATTTCTAGAATGTGATTTATAAAACACAAAAGAGCGTGCTACAGCACTGCAGCACGTAAGGATGAACCGCCCTGCACTTGTGACTATTAATTTTGTTGGTCTTTTTAACTTTTACGACATGTTTATACATTGTAATAAGGTATTTAGCTTTTTTCATAGCTTATCCGAAAATTTCGACCGTAGTATATTTTCACGAGAAGTGAGAAATATTGCAGAACCCGCTATAATACACATTTACATCAAATTCGTGTGTGTGCGTGTGTGTGTGTGTGTGAGTGAGAGAGAGAGAGAGAGAGAGAGAGAGAGAGAGAGAGAGAGAGAGAGAGAGAGAGAGAGAGAGAGAGAGAGAGAGAGAGAGAAGTAGAAGAAGAAGGAGAAGATAAACTTTATCGAGATATTCGTTGTTTGAATGTTGAAATATTTCGACCTTTTTACAAATAGAAAGTAGTCATTCACCTTGTATTTGGTCCAGGCCATGCAAAGAGAATGGAATGTCAAAGTCATCAATAGCAAACAACTCATAAAAGATTTGATTATCGTTTAAGCGTATAGTGTTACCTATATACCTACAAGAGAATATACCGTAAACCTATTTCTATAAACTTTTATCTGATTTCACATGAAAGAGGAATAAACGAGTGAATCATCTCACAATTTGCACGTAGATCCCTGAGGATGTATACGTTTTACAAAGACTTCGCCGCTTGCTCAGATCTCACTTTATGTGCAATATGAAAACGGTCATAAAGAGAATATTAGCGCCTATTTTGTAGAATTCCTCTTTCGGTATTTCGAAAATTAGGGTGGATAGCACGGATTTTGGTACGGTGAAGTTTACAGTTAAAAAAGAAATACTATCTCTGATCCGCTTGCCGTAACAACGGCTACATAAAGGGGGATTGTGGGTAATGGGTGATTGTGGGGGGGGCGATATTTTAAGCCCCTTCGCTTCCCTTCGGAAACCGTAGATTTTGTTCTGCCTGGAGATAGTGCCCGTGTTTTTGTTAGTTTCCATTGTTAGCTGTGTGTATAATGATTGTGAACGGATTACAGTAGCGGCCATGTTGTAGGTGTGAGTGCTAGCCCGTGAGCCTATTGTCACAAACAACACCGATAACATTCTCTCTGAGTGAGTGCGGTTTGATTCAATTTTCTGCGTTTTCAGTCGTTCCCACCACACACATGCTGTAATTTTCGACGCCCGTGGGTTCGATCACAATCAGTGGCTCTTCTGCCATTTTTCGCGGTTCTAAAACCAAAACTGCAGTAACTCTGTTGTTATGGCAACTGCAGCTGTGTAATGATGTGTGCCCAGAAAGGTCAACATTCACAGAGAGGAATCACCGAAAATATTGCTCTCGTTTCTTCCTATCACAGATGTTGCTGAGGGCTGGAGCGATTGGTCCTGGTAGTGACGGGTAAGGCCCATATTTCGGAAGTCCCGAGTTCAATTTCCCTCGGCCACCCATTCTAATCTTTGAATTTTCGTGGTTTTCCCTGGTCGAATGTGAATGCCAGTGAGATTTCTCCTCTACCACGGTTTACTTTTCCTCATTTCCAGTTCATTCCATCTCCTTCTTGACCGTCAGGTATTTTTTATTATTATTATTATTATTATTATTATTATTATTATTATTATTATTATTATTATTATTATTATTATTATTATTATTATTATTATCATCATCATCATCATCATCATCATCATCATCATCATCATCATCATCATCATCATCATCATCACCATCATCACCATCATCATCATCATCATCATCATCATCATCATCATCATCATCATCATCATTATTATTATTATTATTATTATTATTACATAAAAGAATCTTCGACACTGATGATAGGCCTGGAGAAAACAGTAGTAGTGAAAGCAGGGGGTTTGTGCTTAGAGCTTCGAGTTTAGTACGGCTCCGTAGTGAGGAGTTGGCAGGCCGTGGAACGGTGAGTGAAGCATTTCACAGATCAATAAGTGTGGCTCCGGGCGAGGAATTGCTGAGCTGTGGAACAGGCAGGAAGCAGTTACGTGCGAATATCCGAGTTGTGTTCAGAATCGACGTGTAGTACAGTGTAGAAGGTGGACCTCTGAACCAAGATTTCTATGTTGGAAGCACAATTCTCTCTCTTCTCGTGTGAGTTTTTGTGGTTATCGGTTTCCTCTGGTCACCAATTGTATCATCTTATTTTACATCAGAGTCATGAGATATCTCGTTTTCAGGTGTGGTTCAGAGTGAAATAAATACAATTTTGGAGAAGTCAAATTTTGTAACAAATAATTTAATTGTATTATCTGGATCACATTTTACTTGAACTTTCTTTCCTAGTCAATCATTGCAGGTTACCTCCAGTATATCGATAAATTCTTACTTCTTTAATAAAAAGAGACCGCTAATTATATATACCAAAACTTTTCATATTTTCACATCAAGCAAGATTATTGATTCCCTTTTCTTAGCAAGCGTTCATCATTTTTTATATTGTCGTTACATGGCCCACTAATACTCAGATCGGAAAACAAAACTCGTTTCAAACAAAAACTCCCGTTACACCTGTGTGCGTAAGCCAGAGAGATTATTAGCAGCCCAAAGGGTGCGTGCTAATGGAACATAAAGAAACACTGTAAAACGTGTCGAAATGGTGTATTTGTGTAAAAATAAAAAGCGGCTGATGGTAGCTTAACATTGAGCTAAGGATTTTGGTGAGAAATAAAGCATTTGTTTTCTGTCAGATATACAATTCACATGTTGTAGCCTTGTAAGTATACATATAAGCTCTGCTACTACAGTGAACCGCAGCCCGCGGTGTCTCTAGTTCTTATAACGCGGCGGGGTTTACCCACAACTGTAAGGGAAGTTTGAAGAGCGATTTTGATGTCTCATGTTGGAAAGATGCTATTTGCAGAATAAATTTCTCGTTGAGATGCTGTTTGGAGTGAAATTTTCTAAGTGCCTGATAAAATTTGATCGAATTTGATTTTGGAGCAAAAAATGCTCCATATGATACATATTCTAAACTTTCCTGTTCAAATTTTTCAGTAAAAATGTAGAGAAAACGAATAAAGCCTGGCATATGACTTCTGTATTTTTAAATTGCTCCAAATAGTACATAATTAATATATAAATTTTAAAATTATAAGAGAAAAACCACAAGGATGCAAACATTCTATACAGGTTGTTTCAAAACGACACTGAACGATTATAGCCGTTGGGTAGTTTATAACTTAACTAGTCCGAATTTCGGTGTTGCAGTTCGAAGTTCTGTTAGATATACCTTTATGCAGGATTCAATATTACATGATTTTGTGATTATGCAACGCAGTGCGAACCTCAAAGGTTGTTGGGACGCACCGGCCACGAAAACAAAAACATTATTCCTTGCTCTTTATCAGTGACCCTAGCCAACCTTTCAGATAACGGGGAAAAAGGCAGTTACTTGTGAAAAAGTCAACTAACTCGGGCAATTGCAAGGTTGCTCTTCAGTGTAACACTACACATTCCGTTCTAACAGGGAGGGTTTTGCGCGTACTTAGACAGCAAACCCAAGCAATATGGAGCGATATACGAACGCCGAAATGACGGATATGGATTTGATGATTGGAAGAGCTGAAGAGAGTTCAACGAACGCACGATTAATTTAGTTGCATTAAAAATATAAATTGTAAAGATAGTTACATCAATGATAATATTTATTTGTTTAGCTTCAGAGTATTTTGTTATGATCTTAATTGTACAAACTTTCAATCACTTACTGTAAATATCAACAGCTTCCTTTTCAGTTACAAACTCTTTATTTATTATTATTAAACGCGTGAAGTAAAATGCTCGTCTCATTGTATAAGCCATTTAGTTTAAGTTAATTTATGTATAATTGTTTGATGTTGTTTTCTGTTCTGTTTATCATTTAATACTTCTTTCCCCAACCTCACTAACATTAACTTCCCTCTAAAAGGTATAACTTACATGTGTCCACCTGCTTATTTGCCATCATCGACAGCTATAACGGAATTTTGGAACATGTTAAACACTCATAAGCAATAATTAAGCAATAGTTTGTTTATTGTGGTTTCGTAAGCCAAAGAAATTATTAATAGTAGCAAGCTACTGTGGAGTATGCCGGTATGTTTACAAACAGCTACAGCAGGCGGCACGACATGTGTCCTATAGCTGCGAAATACGACAACGTGAGGCACGCGTCCTTGTTCCTGTTACTGCCTAATCCACACTTATTCTGGAGCATTATTATGCTGCTCTATTGGCGGTAAAAACTATCTAATATGTGTCTCATAGAAGCTGTGCAACTACTTCAATATGTTTGTTCGGTATCGTTTCGAATCAACCTGTATATCAGTTTTGTATATTAGTGTTGAAGTAAGTATTTATATTATAATTTTGTCTTTTGAATTTGAATTTATGTTTAAAGCGTATGTTGAACAGTTCATTACAACCGATCCGCGATTTTCCAGTCAAGTAACTGTATAGTTGGCCCTTCGGAGATCTAACGAGACTAGCAGCCCTGACCAGGTCCACAGTGGGGAGAAGTATGCCTACTGGTAATCGAACCAGAGTTTCCCGCTTGATATTCGCGAACGCTATGACCGAGACGACCTAACTTTAATTCATATATAATAAATTGCGACTACTTTTGAAAACATTTCCGTAAATTAAACAAGACTTAGAGGACTTACTATTAATATTTTGCCTTATAATATACTAATTCATATTAAAAATGTAGATAATATTTTTGAGGTTATTGTGCACATAAGTACAAAGCTGATCAGAACACACGAAGAGCTCAGGAACCGGAGTTGACCAATACTGGCCAATCACCGCTGCTAAATGAACGACGGAAACCGGCGGCTCGTTTGAGCCATAGTGATAATTCCCAACGCCGCACCGGTCGTCATTCAAACGCAAATCCGTTTGAAATTCATCGGTAATTTTTGATATTGGATAAATAATTGATATGGGCTGCGCCTGAAGCCCCACTAAAGGAACTACAACAAAAATTGGCGTGTATCATTCACATGCCATTCTCTAAACATACTTTAACAAACTATTCTTTAAAATACTTAGTCGGCGCTGTAGCTGAGTAGTTAGATCGCTTAAGGCGGCCCGGGTTCGATCCTAGGTGATCGCAAAGCGAGACTTGTGGTGGAGAACACGGCACTGGGGCGGGTTTTCTTCGGTATCTGCGGTTTCCCCCGTCATCTCATTCCACCAGTGCTCCATCTTCATCTTATAAATGAGGTGCGTTCAAGTTATAACATCTATTATTTTTTCTCAGAGCTGTAACAGATAGGATCTTCTGGTTCATTTAAAATACACGTGGACTCTTTGTGAATGAGTGACAGAGATGGCAGCACTGTACAGTGCATAGAACTCTAGTGGCAGCGACGAGAGTTAGGAGTGTTTTTGATACTTAAAATGGTGACGTTTCATTCGTTTGCTCCATTTTGTGGTGTGACACCTATTGAAATTCATCGCCAGTTGAGTGAAGCATGTGGTGATGGTACCATGGATGTGTCTAATATGCGTTCCTGGGTGTGACAGTTTAATGAAGGTAGAACATCGTCTGACAACAAACCAAGACAGTCACGGACTCGCACCAGCCGGTCTGACGACATGATCGATTGATGATCGCCGATTGAGCATTTTCATACCTTCATGCAGGATTGTGTACACAGATCCCAAGAAAATGCCAATTTTGGAGGTGAAGTCTGCAACTGTCTTAGCTTGTTTTCACACAATGTTCTGCCTTCATTGAACTGTCGCACCCAGGGACGCACATTAGACGCATCCACGGTACTATCACCACATGCCTCACTCAACTGGCAATGAATTTCAGTGGATATCACACCACGAAAATGGAGAATGCGAATGATTACACGCTGTTCTTGCACTGAAAACGTCGCCATTTTAAGTATCAGAAACAGCCCTAACTCTCGTCGCAGCTGCCATCTCTGTCACGCATTCACAAATAATCCACGTGTATTTAGAAAACAGCAGAAGTTCCTATTTGGTCCCAGTCCTGAAAAAAAAATATATATGTTATAACTTGAATGCACCTCGTATTATCAGTGTCACCGCCTGCGGTGCTGCGGGGGTTAAAGATTACACTACACATTTAAAAAAAGTATACTTCTGTTTCATGACAATCGAATGGAACATTTTCAAAAGCGGTTCAGTAGACTTAGGTCTTATAGTCAAATCTTTTAGGAGGTGTTTGCTATGTGATGGCTTTGGCATTCGATTTTCTTTGCACGACCAAGAGAAAGGAAGGAAAAAAGGAAGGAAAAGACCAATGACCCCTATTTGTGAAAAATATAAGTATAGGAAAATGAAAACCAATAAACCAAGAATTCCCGAAAATGTTTGACGCTACCTCAGAAAATTCAAGATATACATTTCCTTTCTAATGAAAATGTTTTAATCATCCGTGCTGTTATAAAAATAGCTATAGTTTTAAGAAAATCAATATCTTTGCATAGTTTTCCATGTAAAGCATGAAAAACTTCGCTTCGCATGCTTGGAAAACTCTAAACTTAAATTGTATGTTGTTCACGCACACACATACACAGAGAGAGAGAGAGAGAGTGAGAGAGAGAGAGAGAGAGAGAGAGAGAGAGAGAGAGAGAGTCCTTTTTCTAAATATACTTCTTTTTTATGATCTAGAAATCTCAAAACCTGTATTTCCGGTACAATGTCTTTATTGAACTTTTGGGTGGATGTAATAGCTTCTCTATTTACTATATAAGTGATAGAAAAGTGAAGTTTACATAATATCGTGGGCATACTTGCTGTTACGCTTCGTTTTCTCAAACTGCAATTTATTATCGCGACTGGCGGCGACGCGCACAAAGAGACAGTGCAGCGCGGAGATAAAGAGCTTGCCGAAGTAGATAAAATTATATGACTACAAAGTTCGTGTTTCTTGAGGTGCCGTCTTACAGAACATTCCACAGATGTGTGGAAATATCATTGGACGTATAAAAGGAAGCCGCGATGAGTTGAGTGGACAGTCGTAATAAGAAGAAATAATCGGAACTGCGTGTACAGCTGTGTTTTGAAAGTGAACTCCTTGTTGGTGTGGTAGACGAACTTGAAAGCTCTATTTGTGTATGTTACGTAATAATGCTACTGTAAGGGTTGACCAAACTGTGTTTCTACGGAAATAAATACCATTTTGAATTTCTGCAACTTGGACTTTTAATTTTACGAACCCACAAAGTCACAGTATTTATTTACTCGATGAAAATGTTTAATGTAATGCATATTGTGGTGTTCAATACTAGAGAACGGAGAAATGGATACGGGGGAAAAAAAGTAAGGGCTCGTGCGGGTTTCGAATCCGGGACCTCTCGTACCCGAAGTGAGAATCATACCCCTTGAACAGCGAGCCAAAATGTTGTTATGGACTGTTGTGTGTAAATTAAACTAAGCTATTAATCACATGACTTAATGAAAAACCTGGAAAAGCTACTTATCTGAAGTTTTTCGAACACAATGTTCATGAATTCGTAACAAGCTAGTTTGCAGGTCTTTCTGTTGCAGGTTCAATTCGCTTCATTTACCTGAATTAGGCAGTAGAATTCGAATTCTGGCAGTGTCCCATTCAATTCCCGTTTAATTCGTGATTCTCCTTCGTCGACCAGTGTAGCTTCTCATCTACCACAAGCTCCTTTCTTATTGTACAAACTATTCTAACAAATGTATATTTCTCTACCATCATCATTATTATTTTTAATGTAGATTATTTAATTTCAGCAAAATTCACGCTGTATAATGCTTGAGAAAATCATACCATTGCAATGGATATGGGTCTTGTGTTGCTCCTTTAGGTGCAGTTATGTCTAAAGAATATTAATTTTAAGGACTTTTAGGATATCAAAAGTAATATTACTTTCCCTACCACATACACTGTAGAAAGGGAAGGTATTGCATTCTACCCAAACGATCTATACCAAAATTCCTCTGGAAATATTCGTTTTGAAGGCTTCTGAAGTATCTGTATGTGTATCCTTCTGACACTACGCTTTGGAAAGGTGGTCAGACTGGAGAGTTCAATGATTTGAATCCCGGTTAAGGCAATGAAGCCTTCATACTTTGGCTTACGCACGGCTAGTGTGAAAGAACAATTAATTTCCAATATACGGTTTGATACCACTCTAGCTTCATTTCAAAGCATTGCGATAGATATGGGGTTGTTTGGCGGCTTGGCCGTAAGGTCCTCCAACGTTGTCATATCGGACGGTGAATGAATTGGGTGAAATGATGTTCAAATGAGTCCAGGGTCCATGGAGCTTAGAGTTATCTGACATTCGTCTTGAAGCATAAAGGAAAAACCGGAAAAAAACCTTATCCAGGTAACTCACCCTGACCGAGATTCGAATTCGGGACCTCTTGAACGTGAGGCAGACACGCTACCATCTACGCTGACCAGGTGGGCGTATGCATTGTAGCAGAGCGGTAGAACGTATGTGACTGGAAACTTCGTAAGTAGACTAGCATGAGTTCGAAACCTTGATGTGCACGTTTATTTTTATTATTTCTTACTTTAATAGCAATGCCTTATGTTTTTCTTGCAGAACATAAATACTATTTTAAACCACTCATAACGAAATTAACATATTCTTATCGTTTTCAAAATAAATACAGGTTATTAGAAAATTGCCTTAATGATGGTTGTGTAAACACTTGAGCTCATTCATCTGTTATGAATATTGCTGGAGTATAATGCGAAATATCCTCTCGTGATAATTTCACTAGTTTCATCCATATCCCGTTGAATGACGGCAGTAATGGAAGCAGAGAGTTCACACACCCGATACGAAGTTAAATTCCACTTTTATTTGATTTTAGTTATAGGAATAAAACATTTATTTCAATTACTTTAAAAATAGAGCAGAATGTTTCAGTTTTTATTTGTGAGCATAAATGCCATAAAATCATGTAAACTTTAGCAATTGGAGGTTATATTACAATGTGCGTAATAGACATTTCGTATTTCTACGATAAAAAATGAAACTGATGTCTGGGATTCGAACCTTTGTAGGTCTATCTCCTACATACTTGACTATAACCGCACGACTATCAGTGTACGTTGAGTAACTAAGACTCAATTTTTCGCACACATTACAGTGTACGAAAAAAGGAAGGATTCTCTGTGTGTATAAGCACGAAACATATGAAACAATACGCAGTGTGTAAACATTATTATTATTATTATTATTATTATTATTATTATTATTATTATTATTATTATTATTATTATTATTATTATTATTATTATTATTATTATTATTATTATTATTATTATTATTATTATTATTATTATTATTATTATTATTATTATTATTATTATTATTATTATTATTATTATTATTATTATTATTATTATTATTATTATTATTATTATTATTATTATTATTATTATTATTATTATTATTATTATTATTATTATTATTATTATTATTATTATTATTATTATTATTATTATTATTATTATTATTATTATTATTATTATTATTATTATTATTATTATTATTATTATTATTATTATTATTATTATTATTATTATTATTATTATTATTATTATTATTATTATTATTATTATTATTATTATTATTATTATTATTATTATTATTATTATTATTATTATTATTATTATTATTATTATTATTATTATTATTATTATTATTATTATTATTATTATTATTATTATTATTATTATTATTATTATTATTATTATTATTATTATTATTATTATTATTATTATTATTATTATTATTATTATTATTATTATTATTATTATTATTATTATTATTATTATTATTATTATTATTATTATTATTATTATTATTATTATTATTATTATTATTATTATTATTATTATTATTATTATTATTATTATTATTATTATTATTATTATTATTATTATTATTATGGCAGCCTGGCTGAGTGGTTAGACCGCTTTGCTCTCACGTAGGCGGCCCGGGTTCAATCTCGCAAATTGGGATTTGTGGTGGACAACATGGCGCTGGGGTGGAATTCCTCCAGGTCCTCTGGTTTCCCCCACCAGTATTCCACCAATTGCTCCATGATTCATCTCTTCATCATCCCAGTCGTTGGGCCGACTCCTCTACCTGGTATCTCAGGTCAAATGCTTCGGCTCTCTCCGTCTAAGGGGGAGCCCGAGCGACTCCTAACACCAGCACTGGTGAGGAAGAGAGAAATAAAAATTATTATGAGGACGATACTAAAGAAACGCGAACCCGATGTGGACCTGGAAAAATATACGCTTCTAAGTCTGCTCATTTATTTATTTATTATTTTTCTGTTGTCAAATGGTGTACATATGCATTACTAAAAAGTAAATTCGAACTGACCTTCAAGTAAGATTTCTCGGTCTATTTCACTTCTAAGGTAAGTTACAGCCTATCAGAGGTTCCTCTCGAGAACGACGTTAAACCTAGTGGCGGGAGAGTGGTCAGGAGCTGTTTTGGAAGGTAGGCTAACTCTAAAACGCGATCAATGCGTCTTTGACCGGCGAGAAAATGGAACGGTGCCGGGATTCAGAGTTATGAATCTCATTTGGTTTCGTGTGTGTGCTCGCTTGCTCGCTTTTTGTTAGTGACGAGGAAATTGTGGGAATGGGCCAGCTTGGAAATGTGCAGTAATCGAACTCTCGACCTCGTGAGATGGGAGTCCCATATGTTACCCTTGGGACTACCAGGTCGCCCATTTATCTTGAGGTAATATCCTGGCAAGAAGGAAGAGGGTCACGCCAGCCGGAAGTCTTATAAGACAGTCTTGACATGCTTCAGATATTGATTTCCCTATTGGATGTGCCTTAGGGTAAATTTCAAGAGACAAGCGTGATATCACAGCACCAAAGGGTGAAAACGTAGCTCTGATGGGGCTGTTACACAAACTAAGTTGGTTACTTACTAGGAATAGCAAATTGGTCTCTTTTCTCCCTCCTGTTAGTAGAACCCGCAACTTTGCTACATTGCTGCATCATTGTGCTGCACCAAACGTAGTTGTTTCCTTTTTGCGCAAATATTAATAAAATCTGTAAATAAATGTGTAAAATGCATTATATATTTTTGTTATTGCATTCCACCCAAATATTCGACACCGAATTTTACTGGAAATACACGTCTTGTGGTTCCGTGAATGCAAAATTCATGTTTTTAGAAGAAAAAAAAAGTTTGTGTATTTGCGTGTGAACAACGTAACTCAAAATAGAAAATCTGTTAAATACCAAACTTGGTATATAAGCTCAGCGTCTTCCCAGGATGCGACACACCATTTGTAAACAAAATACCCAAACTAAACTACTCTTTACGTGGAAAATTTTTCTAAAATGCTGATTTTTTCAAAATCTTAACATCTCAAAAGTAAAAAATGGCTTTGATTAAAATACAATATATTCAACATATATTAATGTCAAATGAAAAGTACATATATCTTGACTTTTCTGGGGATAGCCTCTGGAGACCTCTTCATTCTGGGTGAATTTTACATAAATGGCAAACTGCGAAAAAGATAAGGGTAAAAAACTTACAAAGCAAAAGTGTGGATCTCAATTTAAAAAGCACAATTTATGGTAAATAAATAGAGGTAACCATTTTCGAGATATCCCCGGTCATTGGTTTAAAATTTCAAATACTTTTACTTTTCTGAAGGAGGAAGTGGTTATTAGGTCTATTTTTATGTTCTGGCTATGCATGGAGAACGGAATGTCCAAGCCAACACATAGCGACCAACTCTTAAAACATGGCTGCCGTATTCTTATTCTAATTTTAATGTACCCAACCATAAGGAAATATGCAATAAAGCCACCTTTGCAAGGTTTTATCTCTTTTAAATGTAGTAGAGAGAAGAATAGATGTTTTTGAGAATCGTTATCTTATGCACGTATACATATTAGTTTTATATTCTCAAAAATGGCCACGGCAAGTTTTCTTAAAAAATAACATATAAAATGTTTACTTTATTAATAAAATGTATAGTTTTAATTTTCTGACTATGGCTTGTGAAGTCTCTTCATTCTGAGTGAATGTTTTGATTAACTCGTAAATCACAAGTAACACATTAAAAATTACTAGAGGAAATGCGTAGATCACAGCTTTTATGGTTAAATCAGCGGTATCCTAATAATTTTGTGTGATTTCAGTTCTCTAGTTCGTCAAAATGCAAAGTCACAGGTTTAAGCTAGCATAATGCACCCGGTTTTTGAAGTTTTACCTAGCGCTTTAGTATAGAACAAAATAGGAAATGAAACGGAAGAAAATTGTTTCTATTCCATTATGTATTTTAATTGCATGGTGTGGTGCAAACCTTTTCAAACCTTTTAGGAAGTATAGTTTCCATGTACTGAAAGTACTGTTGATAATTTGATTGCAAATGATTTACATTTAAGAACGTAAACCAGTTCAAATATTTAGGTGCTTCAATAGACATCGGAGCCCGTACACCTTTAAAGTGATACAAAGGGATACGAGTCTCCCATTGTAAATTGCTGACGTCACTCCCGGAAACAACACGCAAGGGATAGTCCCGTTCGCAACGCGTAGCTTTAGTTTCATTACAACTATTGCTCCCCACGCTGGTAGATCTGTCTTTCAGGGAATGCAAGGTGTTGGACATATTGTGTTAATAGCATTACTTCCACAACAATTATTGGACAAACTCCATTTTATAAATCAAAATTTTTGGGTATTATCAACAACAATTAAATAGCTTGATCGCTTTCGAGCTGCCTAAAAGCAGTCGAGGAGGTGTCAAACAAATTTGGTGTCGAAAGGTGTCGAACATATAATAAACTGTCCAGTATTCAACACAAAAATACTGGATTTTCAGTGCTGCGTAATATAAGAAATAAACTAAGTCTCGGACGAACATATGAAAATGGTTTGCACTACTCATATGCACCATTAACGTCATGTGACATTCAAGGAACTTTCTTCCAATATTTTTATATTGTTTCAGAGTGAGGCGCAGAAAATTCAGATTCGGCAGTTTACGAATGAACATAGTTGTTCACAGTAATTCCCGCATGGAACGCAATGAGAA
The DNA here is from genome assembly GCA_030765055.1 of Mantis religiosa. Taxonomy (NCBI): domain Eukaryota; kingdom Metazoa; phylum Arthropoda; class Insecta; order Mantodea; family Mantidae; genus Mantis; species Mantis religiosa. The sequence goes on from CM060948.1 coordinate 211,766,192, forward strand.
GGATGGCATGTTGTAACGTAGCTTACATTTTGTATCCGTACCGGACTGAACTGTACACACACAACGCTCCGGTATACTTGTTGACACAGACGTTTGTTGATTTCGCGCTTGACCTTGTATAGTACCCGTGCGCGTACATTGATTGCTAAGGTGTGCGGGATCCGATATCTGGTAACAAACCTAGTACGTATGAATATATAATTGGCAGAGATTAAAAGTGGCAAAAAATAAAAACAAAATATCTGCTTTATAACTTTTTTAATTTAAAAATATATATACCTATAATTTTTCCCTTATTTTACCGGTTTTTTGTTGTTTCCGCTTGACTACTGTTTTTTTGTTCTCTATTTTTTGCACATATACACTATACACATAAGCATCCATGCCAATGGTGAGATTTGAACTCGCGGCTTCCTACGTGTTGGAACGCTGGAGACATAAGCTCTAGCGACCACGGCTACGAGGGCCGATTCGTTCAAATGACTTTCTTTGTCCATTAAAATATCTTCTTTCTGGTTCACGTTAATTGAGAAAGACATGCGTGGAAGTGGTTTCGTATACGTATTTTCTTTTAAATACATCATGAATACGGCTCTAAGCGAGTCAAGTCGCTATATGATGACCTTGAAATTCGTCTTTCTTTGCCTAACCAGGGGGAAAAGGAAAGAAGGGGAAAAAGAAACCAAGAAGGATTTCACATTTGAGGAAAAGTATAATACAACATTCACCAATTAACAAGGCATATTTTTCAATTGTAAACTCCATGAAAAAAAAAAAAATAAAAACGAATGTCATATAAATGGTGATCTACATTTCTAATGTAGTAAAGTTTTGTCTATCTCTTAAGGTTTGTCAGTTACGTAAACGCCATCCAGATGGCAGACAGTTTCTGAAGATATTTGCAGAATGTTGAAGGTATACATTTCAATTGTTACCAAAATTGCTTAAACACGTGGTATTTTAATCAGTATTAGTCATTTTTGTAAAAATCAAAAATTTTGAAAAGGCAGTCCATGTAAAAGGTGGTTCGGGTTGAAGGATATATTTTTTAAATCTTTGTGTCGCATCCTTGGAAGAAGCTAAACTTAAATCACACACACACACACACACACACACACACACACACACACACACACACACACACACACACACACACACACACACACACACACACACACACACACACACACACACACACACACACACACACACACACACACACACACACACACACACACACACACACACACACACACACACACACACACACACACACACACACACACACACACACACACACACACACACACACACACACACACACACACACACACACACACACACACACACACACACACACACACACACACACACACACACACACACACACACACACACACACACACACACACACACACACACACACACACACACACACACACACACACACACACACACACACACACACACACACACACACACACACACACACACACACACACACACACACACACACACACACACACACACACACACACACACACACACACACACACACACACACACACACACACACACACACACACACACACACACACACACACACACACACACATACACATACACACACACATTCACAGACACCACGGACATTTTTCTAAAAATGTAGTTTTTTGTATCCAGAGAGCTTCAAAACTTGGGATGTTTCTCTTTAACCAAAAAGTCTTGTATTCATGATATGTATATGCTGGTATGTAATTCTAATGGTTACGTAAAGTATGAGAACATCTCGATAACAGCGTATAAGGAAGGATGCTATTAGAAGATAAGTGGAAGCAGAAGGTACCTTGATAGTGGATCCAAATGGATATTGCAGCGATACGAACAAGAACAAAGAATGGAGGAGGAGATATGCTCCAGACGTATAATTGATTGGTCTCCCACAGGGAGAAGGAAAAGAGGATAGATTCGTTTAAGTTGGTGTGGTAATATGAAAAATTTATGGCTAAATTTGGCTTAGAAGACTGACAGTGGAACGAAAGAAGACTGGTGGAACAGGAATCACAAGCAACTGCTGAAAAGTAGAAAGCTGAATTAAGAAAAAGACCTCAATAATAAGGTATTCCAGATGCTGCCTGACAGAGCTTCCCAGAAAAGGCTTGTTACCATAGAAAATTAAAAGAACCTATTATTTATTGCTGTTTTAAATTTTCTGCCCGAGTCAATAGTGGCCAAAGTGCGTAGTTTTCAAACTAACATCTAACTTGATTAGTTTATTTGACATTTGAAGAAATTCTAGCGAAAACAATAAATAAGTATTGCTGAGTGAAAATTCTGTTGTGATTGGATATAAATAAGTGTGGTGATTTCTCGCAAATGTGATATAGGACGATAAATTGCGAAATTGACTCAAAATGCGATATAAATGCGAAGTCGAGAAGTTTCCCAAGTAATTATTCTTCCCAATGTCCTTTCTTCTGGAAGCTTTAACTGAAGAGTCTGTAGAACCATTGCATGTTTAAAAAGATATAAAGTAAGTGACCACTCTTCTGGAATGTGGAAAGCAATCCTTCTCTCTAAGTTAGCCTATTTTTCCACCATTGCCCATATGAGGTGTGTTTGGTAGTGAATCGAGGTGTGTTAGGATAGGGACACAAGGGTACTGAATAATACGGCCATCTTAGTACAGCATTACTTTATTACAAAGAACATATATACCAATATAATACACTTAACCTCAATGAGGTTCAAGAGAAAGACATTCCTCCACATCCTCTCCACCCTGGTCAGTCTCCAAGGGGATGACCAGTTGGACGGGTCGGGTGATCGCGCCTCCATCTGCGGTGTGAAGTCTAGCTGTTCTAATGTTGCCTTCCCTTCCTTCATGCAGTTCAACTATCTGGCCTTTCTTCTACATATGCCTTGGACGGACTGGTTCATGCATGAAAGCAACATCTGCGATTCTCAGCTGGGAGATTTTTTCTGGAGTTGTCGCACCTCATGAAAACTCCTCAGTTAAGTGAGGTATTTCCTGGACCAACATTTCCATATATCGTCAGCCAACTTCTGCTGTCTCCTGAACTCTCTTGTTAGCGAGATGCTCGTCGTAGGCTCAGGTCCACTGGGTATTGTAGTCAGTTTTGCTCCACGAAGAAAGTGTGCTGGTGTCAGCGGTTCCGAACCTGCTTCTTCTCCTTGCGTTATGGGCCTGGAGTTCAGGGCTGCTTCAGTGATTATCAGAACGGTGTTCAGGCCTCTCTCCGTAACTTGGGCTTTGCCTAATACTTTCTTCAGGCAGCGTTTAATGGTCCTACCGTTCTCTCCCACCATCAGCACTACTTTATTCCAAAGAACATACATACATAGATACACTTAACCTCAATGAGGTTCAAGAGAAAAAGACATTCCTCCACAAGTTCAATTGTTTTACAAAAGAGACCCATCCTTAAGACGTCTAATGACTGTCATACATCTATCTTCACAACCTAGTAAACGGAAAATGTTAATCCTTGTCTCTTAAAACCAATAACAATCCTATTTTAAGGAAGTGATAAACACATGTCAATTGCAATTGCAAATGGAGTTCCCGATTTTCATTGTTCTGTTCGGTTTTACGCGCAACTTTCATTCATTCTATGCGTAGGTCACGTCAGTAAGTGCGAGGCTAATTTTGTGCATTTTCTTTTTATTGTGCTAGTTTTTCATCAGTATGCATTTATCTTTTCTGTGTTATGCAGTATGCTATAGTCTGTATCAACTTGTTCTATATTTCTGTGTATTGCTTTAACCTATATTAATGTAAAATAAATTGACACTTTATGCACTTTTAACTCACTGTCTTTAATAACACTCCATAAATGTGTTTTAGATCTCATATAAATAATGCTAATATTCATCATTTAAAAAATTAACGCAAATAAACGTTTTTAAATGCTATAAAATGCTAAATTACAAATGTATAAACGTATAAAATGCTAAATGTAAAAATCAAAATGCTAAATTTCTAATTTCAAAATGCTAAATATCACTACCCCTGGTTATAAACAATTTCGGCTCTAGTAGTTATTGAACCATCATATAATGAAAGAGTGAAATATTACCAAAACTAGTTTTGGAGGCACTTTGTTTATGAGTTCATCATAGTTTCATTATCCTCTTTGTGGTCGACGGTTGCGCAGTTGAATGAGTGACAGTTTCCTGTCCACAAAGCTGCAGGTTGAATCCCAGCCTAGGATGGTGACAATGCTGTAAATTGTTAATCCTATTTGTGTTCACTGACACGGATGGCCAGTGCCTTTAAGGCACAGTGGGAGGTCTGTGGTTCAGATCTCAGCAGGTATTTTCCACGTTTTCCTTAGCCTTCATAACTGGAGAATGGCGGGGAGGTATCGTAAACTGAGGCCTGAGACGTTTCCTTCTCAAACTTACTTCCTGATTTTCATTTCATGTATCATCATTAGTGTCCTGAACCTGTGGACAGGTAAGAATGGGTGTTAAACACTACTAAAACTTAGTGCTGTAGATAGAATAAAATTTTAATCGATTAATCATGTTACTTTAATCGAATAATCAATCGATTAATCGAGAAATTATCTGTTCGAAAATTAGGTGTAAGGATTATATAAAATACTCTAATACTCTGTATATTTCATTTGTGAAACTTTTAAATATTTAGATTCAAAATGAGGTTTAATACTCTGTATATTTTATTTGTGAAACTTTTAAATATTTAGATTCAAAATAAGGATTACATCAAGCGCACATGCTTTGTGTGCGGATTGAATTAGATCTACAATATTTTTGTAAGTAAATATTGTAACGTATTGTACCAATATCTTCTAAGATTGGGGAGACTGACATGTAAATAATAGTTTACATGAAGACTCACCTAGTCACTTTACAAAATACCTTTTTTTTTCTGTCAGACACCTTGCCAGATTCATTTCGCTTAAAGCCAAAATGTTCACCCAGTTTCCCTCGCAAATTTTCGTATGCCATAATTTTAATTTCAATCAGCACAAAACGTTTTTCCTTATTTTAACTTTTAGCACAAATCCTTCACTCGCTGTCTGGAACTCAGAAACGTTACTGGCTTAGCACAGTAGCAAAGTTACACCACCACCAGCCCTGAGAAGAGGGATCAGCTATTGTTTCCATAGCTGAGTAATCGAAATGTTCGGCTCAAGGTTGTACAGTTCAGTTTATGATAGCAAGCGATAAATAATCAGTATTACCTCTCTGTCAGCATCTGTATGTAGTAATGTACCTCTTGGAATGCTTCACAACAGAAGTGTTATGACTCTCTCGAGGTTCAGAGTGATTTCTTTTAGCTATCTGGAGTTATACTATCTTAAAGTTCAAAGAACATTACGTGTCTAGTGAAAGCTTGATGCGTTGGAAAGGTTGTTTAGGTTGGAAGCAATACATCAAAACAAAGAGGGCCAAGATTGGCTAAAAGAGTTATGATTAATATTTATTGTAATCGATTAATTTTAATCGACTCGATTATTCGATTAAAATTTTAATATTTAATCTAAAATAAAAATTAATCGATTAATAGTTTCGGTTAATCGATTAAATCACGCAGCACTACTAAAAACATTTACATTTTGTCTCTTAAGTATATATTCCCAGTTTTGTTTTGTAATTAGTGTTATAAAGCATAAAACACGAATTACAAATATGCGTTATTACCTAGGATAATGTTTTCTTTACTCTAATATGTATTTATTGTTGTGAAAGTAAAACTTTAAAAGAAAAACAGTATTTATTTTACATAATTTGTGTACATTTACTGCACTAAACTTTTACTTATTCTAAATTCCATGACATCGCAAAATTTCCTATTCATAGCTGGACGAGGAAATCTTACATTTTATCAATTTCAAGAAGTAGGAAAGTATGTTACCTGAAGTTAATTCTAAGGACTGAGAAGGCCTTAAAACACTGTCGGACAGCTTGCCTCAACTGGTTTTCAAACCTGTGCCACGCACTGAGTTCCAGAGACAGCTCCCACACCTCTGAATAGGGGTGTTTTACGCTTACGTGCTGAATATTGCGTCAGAGGGAAGATAAAATAGTAAAAATGAAGCTGGAAAGGAGCAAAATGTGGCAGTACTTTGTTCACGGTTATCCAGGAAGGAAAGAAAACCGACTTTAGCATATCTCTTGCCAGTGTTAAGTCTCACAAGTGCATCTTCCTTCCGAGATAAGTGACTTCTTCTAGTGGCCCCATTTTTAAACAAACGAATGCTCTTTATCGCTGTTTCCCTCGTATCTAGGTCTCTAAATTATGTAAAGTCTTGCGACTGCACACAAATTTGTTTTAATTAACGGCAATGGGACGAAATACTTTATTTGCCTTACAGGGTTTTCACACTGGAATTCTTGCTTCCTTACCAACACAGCGACTATATTAGCTAAAATAAAAGTGCTTCGACTAATTCATCATATTATATTTTATAAAATACGTTCTTGAAAGATAAACTATTTTAGTATAATTTTATGCTCATAATAATCAGTACGATACATGAAGTGGAGGGTAACGTCAGCATAAAAGCAACCTGCCAAATTAGTGATATAATCCAAATATTCGTAAATAGAATATTTTTATCGTTCCTCGTTTTCAAGAAACAATTATGATTTACAACACTCACCAATCACGCTTAATTTTCCATGACCCTATTTCACAAATTGGAGGTATTAGTTTATAGATTATGTATTGTGCGTGTAATAATTCTCAAATTTTACCAGTCAAAGTTAACGATGTAAAAGGCTTGATGTTCCATCTCACTTGTCGGCAGTGAAATAGATGAAAATGAGGGAACGAAGGAGGGAGGAAACAAAGGCAAGTTGACCTTTAGCCAGCTGTTCTAGCCAGCACTCATAAACATCGATAGCAGAAGGCTAGCTAATGTAGAAAGCTAAACTTTGGTTTACAGCTATAGCTGATGAACTATTTCACTTGGATCTATGAACTTTTTGTTTCTAACTTGCCCTTGGGGATCTGTTTCAAAGTGGATGTTGTTTGTCCTTGAGCGCTGCTAGGTGAGCAACCAATCGGAGTCCTGCAATGTTGTCGTATTTCATTCCCCCAAAGTAGTTCGTGACGACCACCGAGATGATCAGTCTCTAATAAACACTACCCGCGCTAAGACAAAAATTCAGATTTTGCAAAAAATTGATCCATGAGAAAGGTAGAGAGTAATGTATCTAACATAACCGTAAAACCCCCATATTTTTAGCTCATATAGTTTTCCTAATACAAATAAAGTAATACTACATTATAATAATGCATCGCGTCGTAAGCAATGTAATTAATACCATTATTGGTGGGCATATATGCGTGTACGTATATTTGTAGTAACAGTAAGTAATAGTAATATATAAGGGCGCTCAACTACGGCGGTCATCAGCGCCCTTTAAAAAACTAGTCATGGCAAAAGCCAGATATAAAACTTTCTAAAAGCTGTACTAGTGTAACAAAACCTATTAAAAATACACGTACATAAAAAACATCAATCAAAACATACTAAAAATTTCGTTCACTAAATTCTAAACTCTAAACTAGACAAGAATCTAAAAACCTTGTCCACGGGTCTCCACGCACGGCCTACACGTGGGTGGGCCTGTTGACCGTCTCCCTCAACCACGAAGAGGAGCCCACACGAGGGAGACTGGGGGGACGTATATTTGTAATTACTCAGAACTGAAACATAAACGTTTTATATGACGTGATAAAAGAATTACTTTGAATAAGCCAACGTGTTTGTTAAATTCGAAGGAGAGGAAATAATATACTTCCTACTGTCCTAGCAGAACGTGACTGGTCAAATTATATCTTCGTTTATGAATGGTTTCATAATCTCTGTTTACCCTAGAGAGTTCAAAGCAGCATTATTCAGCTGTTTTTCCGTTAAAAAACCAAGGAAAGTGTATCAAGCTCAATCAGCTTGCAGTTGAAATGAGACACGAGGTATTATAAACCACCTTCTCCCTTGCTACTGCCAGAACAATCCAATTGAGTTAATGTGGGCTCAAATTATGTTCCAAACAGAAATAATATTTTTAAACTGATTGAAGTTGAACGACTTATTCACGAAGAAATTGACAAGGAATACAACAAGATTGGGAAAACTGCGTGAGACATCAGATAAACAAAAAGAAGACGACTATTGGAAAGAAATAGCCCGTGACGGGATTTTGGAACCTATCATCATAAATGTGCAATACTCAGACGATGAAGACAATGACAATGACGAATTATCTCTTAACGTAACATTCGCAGCTATATGGATGCACCGCTGGCATTTTCGTTGGCTTAGAAAAATAAGTAATTCTTAAACTATAATTATTTTAAACAATATACTTAAAATGTGCGTAATATACGAATATCCATGTTGTAATTACGATTTCAACAACTGCATTATTATAAAACTTTGGAAAATATTCAGTTTGCGTTCCCTTACGTCTAGCGCCAAAAAGACTGGCGAGAGAAAGAGGGGAATATAAAAAGTGGTGGGTAACGAGGTGGTAACGCTGAAGGCTCTAAAGCATCTGACTCGCTACAGGCGAGAACTCTTCCCATCTGAAACACATAATAGAAAGTTAGTACATGAATTCGCTGAAATCTTATATATTCCTTTTTATATTACACCGTTCATACATGCGATTCTTCTGTCTGCATTCGTTTCTTCACATGCAAGATTGCCTAGAAATTATTTTAAATTAAGCACATAGTTTTAGCGCCTCTCATTCTCTTTCTCCTACCACCCTCTTTAACTTATTTGAATTTGAGGCAATTTTCAGGGAATAGGAGATCGAGTTTCAAAAGTATACTGGAACTTAAGCCACTCAGGAGCGTATTTTTTTTTCATTTAATCATTAACTTGCCTAGGTTGGCTTAAAATAATTGTACTTATTTAAAGTAAAAGGCAATAAAATGTTATACATTGTTACAGTTAGGTTACAGTGGTAATGTTTGAGTATTAACTATTAATTTTAAATTGAAATTTGCTAAACAAATTTGTTTTAGGAAAGGTGGAATTAAATAGGGGATGGGATCCATGGATCTACGGCTTAGCCTACAGCTGCTTTATCCAAGCTCATAGCATGTCAAATTGGACAAATTGTATCCGGTTCTCAAATCCATTGTGAGATAAGGAACTAGGCTTCACATTTAACCACGATTAGGTAAATCAGTGTGTCATTAGTTACATTAAGGTTTCTGCCAGTCTCTGATAACTTTCCAGGAATACTAACTCCTATTCAATTGCTTTTATTATACATTAGCAGACATCGGAGCCCGTACACCTTTAAAGGGATATGAAGTTCACGATTCTCCCAGGATAACTTCTGACATCAATCCCGCAGGGATAGTCCAGTTCGCAACGCGTAGCTTTCGCTTCATTACAACTACTGTTCGCCATGCAAGTAGATCTGCCTTTCAGGGAATGCAAGGTGTTGGACATATTGTGTTAACAGCATTACTTTCACAACCATTTATGGACAATCTCCATTTTATAAACCAAAAGGGTTGGGTATTATCAACAACCATTAAACACATTGAAGAATGTACTTTCGAGCTGTCCAAAAGCCGTCGAGTTGTCTGCAAACGAACAAAAAATGAACTGTGCAGTATTCAACACAAAAATACTGGATTTTCACTGCTGTGTAATATAAGAAATAAACTAAGTCTCGGACAAACATGAAAATGTTTTGTACTACTCATATGCATCATTAACGTCATGTGACATTGAATGAACTTTCTTCCAATATTTTATATTGTTTCCGTGAGAGGCGCAGGAAGTTCACATTCGACAGTTTACCAATGAAAATGGTTGTTCACTGTAATTTCCGCAACGAAAGCAATGAGAAGGATTGCATATTGTAACGTAGCTTAACACTTTGTATCCGTACCGGACTGTACACACACATTGCTTCGGTATACTTGTTGACGCAGACGTTTGTTGATTTCGCACTTGACCTTGTATAGTATCTGTGCGCGTACATTGATTGCTAAGGTGTACGGGATCCGATGACTGTACATTAGAGTAGCTTGTAGAGCAAAACAACAGCGACATTTCAAACCTTTTATATGACTTATTCATAACTAGGAAGGTGCGAAATACTGGACATATTAAAGAAATTCTGATACTACGAAATTTCAAACAAATTACGTATTTAATGAACACAACATGCATCCTACCTGTCTTATGGTTTCTTAGAAATATAAAGATCGTGGTAAATCAGGTCTTCACGAGCTATTCACAAATAATTCAAGATATACATTGGTTTTAAGGTTAGAATCTCAAAACTTTGTGTTATATTGTGATAAACATCGAATTATTTTTGAGAAAATGAAGAGTTGTATTTGTTGGGCAGAACCGTAAAAAAACCTTCCCCTAATGTTATTTAAAGATGCTCGAGTTAAATGCGAAGTTGATATTTTATCCGATAGGAGTTATGCTGTACAGATGCCACCCCTCTTCCAAACGCACACAACTACACATAACTATTTCTAAAGTGTTTTAGAGGCAAAATTCGGAGAAAAGTTGGAAAGTTGGCCCCCCTAAGACATGAATACGAAGTTTGTGGCAACTCACATTTTTAATCCGCTCCACATGAAGGAGACTGCAGGGCTTGTTGAGGGACATTTACTTGCCTAATGGGTTGAAATGACTGTCATTTTTTAACATGGCTGTAATCTGACGGGAGCTAAAGACACTCCATAACTGCCGTACATTTTGGTCTTCCAGGAAATCATGCACGCTCCCCCCTGGATGGTTTAGAGGATAAAAAGTGTTTATCTCCGGAAATAATTTACTTTTTACAACACTAGCTGACATACAAACAAATAAGAGATGCTACAAAATAACCATTCACATCAGAGGAACACATTGCCGAGAGAGTGCCTGAAATACCAAAATGTGTTTTATCATAACCTCATATAGCATTTTACAGAAACTGTGCGCTTATCAGCAATAGCGCAACCGGCGGTCGCCTAATTTTTACGAGGTGCGTTCAAATTATAACACCTACTACTTTTTTTCTGGACTGGGACCAAATAGCAACTTCTGATTTTTTCTTTAAATGCACGTGGACTCTTTGTGAATGAGCGACAGAGATGGCAGCACTGTGCAAAGCACAGAACTGTAGTGACAGCGACGAGAGTTAGGACTGTTTTTGATACTTAAAATGACGACGTTTTCATTGCAAGAACAGCGTGTAATCATTCGTTTTCTCTACTTTCGTGGTGCGATACCAATTGAAATTAATCGCCAGTTGAGTGAGACATGTAGTGATGGTACCATGGATTTGTCTAATGTGCGTTCCTGGGTGCGAAGCTCAATGAAGGCAGAGCATTGTGTGACAACAAACCAAGACAGTCACGGCCTCGCACCAGCCGGTCTGACGACATGATCCAACCAGTGGATAATGTTGGTCTGGAGGATCGCCAATTGAGCATTTTCAGATCTTCATGCAGGATTGTGTGCACATATCCTATTAAAATGCCAATTTTGGAGGCTATGTCTGCAACTGTTTTGCTTTTTGTCACGCGATGTTCTGCCTTCATTGAACTGTCGCACCCAAGAACGCACATTAGTCACATCCATGGTACCATCACCACATACCTCACTTAGCTGGCGATGAATTTCAGTACGTGTCACAAGAAAAACGAATGATTACACGTTGTTCTTGCAATGAAAACGTCGCCAGTTTAAGAAACAGTCCTAACTCTCGTCCCTTCCACTTGTTCTTGCAATGAAAACGTCGCCAGTTTAAGAAACAGTCCTAACTCTCGTCCCTTCCACTTGTTCTTGCAATGAAAACGTCGCCAGTTTAAGAAACAGTCCTAACTCTCGTCCCTTCCATCTCTGTCACGCATTCACAAATTGTCCACGTGTATTTTAAGTCACATAATTTCCGCTTTTAATGCAGACGACTATAAAATTCTAAAGTAGAATCAAAATGAAAAGTTGAATGCCTAAGAGGGATTTGAACCACGAATCTACAAGTCTTCGTCCGTCGTGTGTGTGTGTGTGTGTGTGTGTGTGTGTGTGTGTGTGTGTGTGTGTGTGTGTGTGTAGTGTAGTGTTTAACGCCCGCTTTTACTACATACGGCACCGCAGGCGGTGACACTGATGATACATGAGATGAAGATGGAGCACCGGTGGAATGAGATGGCGGGGGAAACCGGAGGTCCCGGAGAAAACCCGCCCCAGCGCCATGTTGTCCACCACAAATCTCACTTTGCGGTCGCCTGGGATCGAACCCGGGCCGCCTTGGTGAGAGCCAAGCGGTCTAACCACTCAGCCACGGCGCGGCCACTCTTCGTCCGTCGCTCTAACCACAGAGCTACCGTAGCAACATGTTGGTACATAACATTCTCCAAGTTACTCGCATATTTCCTGGTAAACCACAAAGAGATCTGAGGTTCATATGAGACAGCATCTATCGATTCATATCTAACTTGAGCCAGTCAGAGACGTTAGAAAAAGCTTCTCCACGAGAGCAAATCACTTGATGGGAACTGGTTTCGCTTTACTGCTGTGACTATCTTAGTTGTGATATCAAGTCTATTTATAAAATGGAGAAGCTAATCAACGTCACAGACCAACTAAGGAAGCTTCAGCATCAGTGTTGCATTAATCCTGGAACTGGAAATAAATGTTGTGTATATTTCCGCAACGCGACCCATTTCACTGCAAATGTTCCATTAACATTCATCACTTTTACTACAAAAAGGCAGCAATAAAAGAGCCGTTTAAGCAAACAAAGCTCGTGTCAGCTGTTTGACGAAACATACCAGATTTTCTCGGAGTTCGCTCATAAAACTTAGGTTTATTTAAGCGGAACCATGCGCTGTGGCAGGAAACATGGGCGTGTTCGAGTAAACACGCGATAATAACGAGCTCTGTGGTCAGAGGAGCATGTGTTCACACACGCGCTAGGCACATTTGCCACCAACTGTTGACATATTTACCCCCTTCGTTCTTCTTCGCCAGGAGCTGATATCACTGATCTCTAGGGACGCATTGATGTCAAACTAAAACTTGCTGCAGTCGAAATTAAGCTGTTTCTCCCTAGATTATCGTTTGTCGTTATGTCTGACAAATGTATCTCCATATTTATCAATAGACATCGAAATTTCGGGATACAGAGAATAAACCGGGATGTACTAAATTGTAGTAAATATTCTGGAACATTATTAATTACCTACTTTGTCAACCACGTCCTTACAGTAAGTAGGTATTGCTAAAAAATTCGATTCCAAGATTACACTGGAACTACACTTTTTGAGATCTCGTAAATAATAAAAAAAGAGGTTTCCCTGCTATTCTGTGAACAGTATGAGAGGTAGATTAAACACTGAACTTGGGTATAAGTTCAGCAGCTTTCAAGAATGTTACACCAACATATACAAGTTAATGCTCCATCTTAAACTACCATTTACCTAAAAAGATTAGACTGTTTGTTGTTGTTGTGGCTTTAACACATTTGGAAAAAGTATTATATGTACAGGATGTGCATCGGGTACTGTTTATATTGAAATGACTCACTTTTCGAAACTGAAAACAAATAAAAAACCATTCATAGGATGAGAGGGATATTTTTCCCCTTCATATGCTTTTGGTTGAATTAGTTTGACAATTTTCCGACACAGAGAGGATATTGTTATATTATAGCAACAAGCCAGATACTTCACGGGTTATTAAAATCTTCTCAAAAGTTAAAGGCATATGGAGGCGGCCATACTGCACACTCCAGCCATTCCCAAGCTTGCGCCGCCTACCAGCGCTGCCGAATGTGGCACACGCATCTCACGCGCCTGAACTGAGAATATTGTATTAATTAATTAAACTCCGTTAAATATTTGAAAAAAAAAGAATAATATGATTATATAATAATATAACAAGAAAGAATTTCATTTTCTGATCATGACCGAACAAAAATCCTGTCGCTACGATACTTAGAACACGAGTGATGCATGTTTTATCTTTACGTGGTTGTGGTTAAACATTATGGATAAATATTTCAAAATTACAGATGCTAGTCGTATAATAAGAAGGAGCTTTATTTCTTCATGATCTCTACCGTACTTAAAACGCGAGGGTTATGGTTATGGTTATGGTTAAATATTACAGATAAATATTTCGAAATTAGCCGTTCTGATCTCTACGATACTTAATCGCAAGTGATCAACCTTTTTATCTTCATATGATTATGGTTACCCAATATCCATCCATTCAGCAAAGATAAGCCTGAAACACTATGAAAACAGAAGTCACGCAGTTTTAGTTTTCAGAGAAGAGGTGTGTTATTGTGCTAAAGTGGATGGCATCGTTAAGTCGTGTGTTGAACACGAGCTGAAATATTGTTAATATTAAATTAAATTATTATATACACTTATCTTTTTTTTTTTTTGCCCGCTCGGTAGCGTGGTGGTGGCATGTTTGCCTCACGTTCAAGAGGTCCCGAGTTCGAATCTCGGTTGGAGTGAGTTACCTGGATAAGGTTTTTCCAAGGGTTTTCCCTTATCCTGAAAGACGAATGTCGGGTATCTCTAAGCTCTATGGACCCCGGATTCATTTGAGCATCATTTCACCCATTCTATTCATCGTCCGATATTGACTTAACGTTGGAGGACGTAAATTAAAAAAAAAGAATGTCCAGAAGACATAATTATATCTGAACAGACTATGCATACACTGGACTAGCCGTATATGTGCCATAAGCTGAGGTAAGCATCTCTGAGTTGCGATACGCCTTCTCGCTTTGCCATGTAGTACTCAAACATCCAAAACGGCAAAGCAAAACTCCTCAAGTTTGTTGACAGCACATATGCTCGACACGTGGTTGATAAAATGGTGTGACTATTCCCTCCAATCACAGGCGCCTGCGGAGTAATACTTTTTCTCGCGTTGTTTACATCATCATATACACTAAGGACGGCTCCTGTATAGAATAAAACATTGTAGGAAGTCAAAGTAGCGAAAGTATTGTATTCCACCGAATAATTCATTGCCGAAATTTCCCTGGAAATACATGTTATAATATAATCTGAAATATTTTTTTAGAAAACGGTGTATGTACGTGTGGTTGCAAGTCTCTCTGTCCGTCTCTGAAACGAAAAGTCATTAAATACAAACTTGGTATTTATAGCTCAACATCTCCCTCTACTTTAACCATGTAGCACAAGAAGTAAAAGCATTTACTTTATGTACTACGTCACAATTACGTTAATACTGTTTTCCGTGGATTACCATCTAAGCTTTAACGCATGCTTCTTTTCCTACACAGGAAACTCCGCTCCTACAGAGAAGAAGGTAAATTTCCCACCAAGTTCACATGTAACCAGTAACGTAGACAGGCAAAAAGATATGTAGGTAGAGATTTTCTATCATTACATGTATACTGTGTTGCACTACTGACGAGAAGTACCCTCGATTAACACTTCAGAGAGAGGCGCTTCACATAGATAATGAGCATCCGTCTTATAGGGCGCTATAAACTGGAACGATCCTGTTGGTAGGGGAGGCAGGGATTCAGATACTATAACAGAACGCTGCTTAGACTGAATGAAATATTCTTCGATATTCGTACAGTTGGTTTCATATTATTTATAAAATTGTATTAGCAAACTTTGGTCTAATTTCCGCTCAATGATCAATTGCCTGAGATGATATCACACTTATGTCATCGCCACATGATTGCATCTAGTGAGGAGAAAATGTCTGCAGTGTTTTCTTATTGATGGGTGCTTCCAACAAAGAAACTGAAAATTTACAACTTTTAAATTACAACAAGTTGATATTAACAACTTTACATGTTTGTAAGCTCTCTAGTGAAATAATGAAGCACCGTTACGTGCAAGTAGCTGCATATTATATTGCCAAACAAATAGGCATCTGCAGTTTTCAAATGGTAAATTTAGGAGCGAGTCATTTATTCTTTCATAATGCTTCCAATCCGTCTCACACCCTGGCTCTTGGTTCCGCTGCAACAATAGGTAGGCAAGCTCAGTGTGTGCATAAGGTTGATACCCTCACACTGCTACACACAAGGCTATATCACTATCAGTTATATATCACTGCAGTCTTTTAAAGCGTCTGTGCCCGATATTTCACCATCACTATCACAAACAACAAAAAGGCACTCGTATGAAACGTCTGTCTTCATTTCTAAATGAAAACTTCTGTAAAACAAACCTTTACAGCCCTTTCTGGTATATAGGCTCGTCCACTAGTTCCAACTAATTGTTCACCTGCCAAATTGTTTTACGATATTAGTAAATTATTTTAGTTTGTTAATCATGTTTTCTATGTCTAATTTGGGCCTATGAGACAAAAAGCTGAGACATGAATAGTAGGACACCACACGAAGATTTTCAAGAAAATGCCCCACACCAGGCTACCATTTACATGATTTTTTTTCGAAATCGGCCCTAACGATTTTGATTAAAATGTCATGTTTAAAATAGTTTGCAGCTAAATATTTTCGTATATCTTGAATTTTACTGGAAAGGTCTTCAGAATTCCTCTACATTTTGGATAACTTTACATAACTCGGGAACTGTAAGAGATAGACAAGATCTTACTACACAAAACTGTGTATCTCTTTAAAACGGACAATGTGTGTGCGATACAGTTTTTGTGTGGAGTGAAGCATTTGGAATATTTTCAAGCCAATAACATGACTAATGATAAATATAAAATTAGTGTGTCATTATGGAATCTTTATTATTCAAGTTGTTTGTTTGCGGTAATTCAACTTGATTTGTTGTCTAATACATTATTTAAGTTTCTTCGTGATCTTTTAATTATCATTCTAGCCCCGGATTGCAACCTAAGGAAGGGTATCTATTTTTATCGCTGGTAAAGTTTCGGTATCATGGCTTCTTTTGAAAAGTAAGTAAAGCTGCTCTAAAGTTATTTATTTGCACATAAAGGAAACTTTTCTTGAAACAAATGCCCTCGAGTCTATAAGCAGAATCAGTGACTTATAAATATGATACAGAAATAATTCACCGCTTCTTCAAGTGAACCTTTAAGAATCGCAGACCTTTTCTCTATGTTAACTTACAAAAAGGGAGGGGGGGCTAGAATGTAGCATGAGTGATCCACGCGCTCATCGAATGGATCTTGAAATTCTAAATTACAAATCTTGTTTGAAACATTGAGCTAATGTCAACATGCTGCGTGCATAACAATGTAAATTGCAGGAGTTGTACCTTGGAGCATGAAATTAGTATTACCAGCGTTTGTCTCTGCTTATTCGATAGAAATGTTCTGACTTTTGTTCCATTGTCACACCTTTGGGAAACCTTACGAGTGTAACCCTCGGTTTAAGCCGATTATTTTAATTTATATCTCCAGCAAGGGAGGCCAGGTTGCCTAATGGAGTGCTGGCAATATCTCCTCGCAGGTATTACTGGGGGTTGCAGGGAAGGGGGGGGGGGCCTCCAAAAATAGAACAACGCGGTGTGGTGCCCGTTATTGGTTAGTTTGCGGTTTGGGAGTGCGCCGTCGCAATATCGATACTAATCGAACATCGATTACGGATTTTTTTCCGTTAGAACGAGTCGAGTGCGCTTCTCATTTTATTACAGCTTAGTTTGCATATGACAGAACCTTATGCTAAATTCTGACAACCTTTTTTTTTTTTTTTCGTTAATTTTACAATTTATGGTTCCAAGCTTCGCTGTCTAAAACAGTAAACTGAACTTGACTACACAAAAACCTATGACATTTCAGAAACATGCCCTTATACTTTTTGCGTACTTTTGATATGCTTAAGCATGGACTTCGCTTAAATAACAAAGTAATATATGTTTCATTGTATATGTAAATAGTATGTCTTTTATTTACTCAGAACTTACAGAAATGCTAGTGTCCAGAACCTAACGGAAATTTCAGGCAAACCTATCCAACTATGAAGTCAGAACACCACTCCTCGAACTGTTGAGCTAAAAGTCGAAATTAGAGAATGTAATTGGTCTTATAAAAAGCAATTATACAAATCAGTTTCCATGAATGTAGAAAGGAAAATGCAATCTTATTGGAAAACCACGCACTAATGCTTGATACCACCATCATTGTTGGTCAGAGCTCTTCCACTGTCACTGATATGAAGCTATTGTTTTTCAAGAGTACACAAAAGCGAGTGAGAGCAGGTTGCGCAGTAACGTTACTCTAAATCACGTGGCCTGCCAGTGAATGGCGAGTAAAATGTAAGAAAGACACAGTGTACTGTTTCTGTGTGCCTCTCAATTTCTGACGGTGGCCTTCATCCCCTTACCTTCGCTTTTGCTCTCGACTATAGCCAGGTTGTCATGGTAAGTCAATTTGTGAATTGACATTTTGTAACTCTTCCCTCTTTTATGTCTACGTGACAGATGCAGGAAATAATGTTAAAAGTACTAGACCTCTCCATTGAATTCATGACCAACTAGAACAATGATATAAACAAATCTAAATATTGTTTTTGTTTGTTCGGACAGTTACACTTGCGATTACCGCTGTGGTCTGGTGGTTAGCAAGCTAGTTTACAAATCCAGAGGTTCCGGGTTAGGTTTCTGGTTGGAGGGGGCGGGTTAGGATCATTCCCCGTCCTCCCTAAGGTCCAGAAATATGAATGAGAGTAAATGCTTATGTAAATTTAATGATTGTAAAGAAAACCAAATGTAAACAAACCTGAAGATACATCCTCGTTAGCGTGGATGGTAGTGAGTCTGCCTCACGTTCAAGAGGTTCCGAGTTCGAATCTAGGTCAGGGTGAGTTACCGGGATAAGGTTGTTTCCGGGGTTTCCCTTATCCTGAAAGACGAATGTTGGGTAACTCTAAGCTCTATGGACCCTGGGCTCAATTGAGAATCATTTAATCCATTTCACTCATCGTCCGATATGCCTTAACGATGGAGGACGTAAATTACAAAACAAAACAAACATAATAAACGAATGAACATCATTGTCGATGAGCAATTATTTTAAAGCAGAGGAGGATAGGTATCGCTACTGTGACGTCAACTCACGCAGCTCGCTGCTGTATATCCAAACACTGTCTTGGATATCGTGATTTCAATGCTGTTTCATATACAGAATAGTCACAGGTTATAAATAATTACATTTCGGCTTTATGCCATCAAAAAATATATCGCAATTCTAGTTTATGTGAACAGTTGTGTTCAGAACGACTGAAAGAAATGTGATAATTGAAACGGAGTCAGAGGAGGATATGAATAAAATTCTTAAAAGTAAATGCTTATCTGATAAAGAACTTAAAATCCAGAAACCGAGGAAGAGGAATCCCCTAGTAATCATGTATGATATAATGGCAGGAGAAAAGAAAGATAATCTCAAAAGGAATTTATATGAACAAAACTTTGACTACATGACTTGGGAAGAATTTGAAGGCAAAGTGAACTTTAAATTTAGGACCGGCCCTAGAAATAGAGCAGTGGTACATCATGTGCTGGAGGTTGATCCCGAAATGAGATCCGAAATGGTAAACAGAGGAAGAATGTATTTAGGCTTTCAGTCAGTATCGGTAAAAGATTTTATTGTAAAGGCGAGATGTATGAAATGTCAGGATTTAGGACGTATAGCCAAATGTTTTAAAAAAGAAGATTAGTGTATTTTATCATTGCGGAGAAACAGGGCACAGCAGGGATGATTTTAAAAACAAAGATCAATCTAAAGTTTGTATTCCTTGTCATTTAAGGAAAAAGAAATGTACAGGCGGTAGAGAATTTGGAACGTATAAGATGTTTTGGGATAGATTAATAAGTCGAACCAACTATGGATGGAGTTACATTTAAAATAACGAAGGAACGAAAGCAGAATAAATGTCCAAGCAGAATAAAAATAGAGAGAATAAGAGCACAAAACTATATTAGAAATAAATACCTGAAGGGAAAGAAAGAAATTGCTACGCAGACAGAAGGAGATATAAATGCTACACTCTCAGAACAAAGAGTTATAATCACTGCACAAATACACGATGAACCAAATAAGAGTCTGTTACAGTTAGATAAGATAGAGAAACAAATTTGTAGGGATAATAGAAAGACAATAGAGGTTAATTTTGATGAAGTATTAAGTGATGAAAGTGTAACCGAAGAAGAGGAGGATTTGAAAAAGAAGGAAAATAACAGCTTTAAAGAATTCCTAATTTGGAAGGTACAACTGCATGAAGATATGGTGAAGAATAAAGATGCAATAATATATAAGAAAAAGATAATGGAATCTATCCCATGGATATATATGAATAATTTTGAAGTTAAATTGAAATTAAACAGATTAGAAGAAAGAAATACTTTAATGGCGGCATTAAGTCACATTGTTACGATTATGCATCCACAAGGCGATAGCATAACGTTTCCAGTCCCCGACGCCATAGACCGCATGGAACTTCGAGTAATAAACCTTCCGACAGAGGTGGATCAATTACAGACTTTATTAAGTATGGCCTTTTCAAGGAGAAATGATGCTTTTGATATAGACGAAATTAACAATCATTTTGTGAAGTACTACGGAAGAGTGGTACATGATTTTCAACAAAGTTGGCCTAATTGTTATGTACATGTTAGACAGGATAAATTGACAAGACCTAATAAATATGTCTGTCACCAAACCAAAACAATAGTGATAAATAATACGGGCAATGAAAGATTTTGTCAACGAGATGAGCCCAGGAAAAATTAAATTGTCATCCAAGTATACATCTATACCGAGAACGCCCAAAGAAATAAGGAAATGTGTATATGGACAGGAGTCTAAAAGGGCAACAGAGTCAACTAAAACAAATAATATTAAGACAAAAGTGGAGTGTAGAGGAAGAATAAGAAGAAGGGAGATAGATAGGGATCGTATAAGAGGGTATTATGCTATGCAAACAGCGGAGGAACGTGAAAATATTACAAACAATAACTTACAAAATGTAATACAATAGCTGTATGAAATCTGCACAAATAAACGCTCAAAACAGTAAAATTGTTATGATGGAAATCCGGAAACTTATAGAAGAACTAACATTAGACGTAATTTGCATACAGAAACCGTATACATTTAAAGGTAAAGTTATGTATATGCCGATAAATGTAAGAGTAATATCTGAGGGACAGCACCCAAAAGCAGCAATTATAATAGTTAAGAAAGAACTCGTAGTTGCCAAAATTTCCCAACTATGTAATGAACACATGATATGTATAGAAATGATATATAAGGGAACTAGTAATATTCTCTGCAATCAATATTATCAGTATAAAGACAACATAGATGTACATTTGGAGAAAACAGAAAGGTTACCAGATACGTACACAAAGGAAGAGGTAATTTTTGTCATGGATGCCAGTGCAAAATCAACCTTATGGAGAAGCAAAAATCCAGATAATAAGGGGAAACAATTGGAGTAATTAATCCATATATACAAATTAATTGTTATAAATGAGCACAATAAGGTAGATACCTTCAAAAATCCAGCTGGAGCAGAAGAAAATATAGACATAACCTTAACTAAGGGAAATATATCAAAACACATTTTTAATTGGAGGGTTACAGAAAATCAAACGATAAGCGATCCTAATGTAATTATTTTCGATTATGAGATAATGCCGAAGTCAGAATATGAATGTGTAAGGAAAGAGACAGGATATAACTTTAAAAAGGCAGATTGGGATAAGGTACGGGAAGAATTTGATGTGCCAATTTTTTATAATACGATAGATATAAACACAAAGGCCAAAATTATAACTAATAAAATTCAACAAGTAATTAAGAAAGTTGTACCTAAAAAAAAGAAATGATAAAAACGTGAGCGGCCTATGGAATGATAAATTATATAAATTATGAAGAAGATGAGGATAGCCAGAAGAATTTACCAAAAATTGGTAGTATATTCAGAAAGGGACAGGAATTTAAATATATATAGGCAAATAAAATAAAATTATAAATTGGAGTTGGAAAATTCGAGGAAGAACTCATGGGATAATTATGTAGAGGAAAAACTGACTGATAATGTATGGGGTATTCCGTATAAGATCATCATGGAGAAAATACGAGGGCCAGAATTTATTTCAACCCTGGAAAAAGAAGATGGAGGAAAACCGAACACATGGAAAGAATCAATTAATTTTTTACTAGAAAATTTATTACCATGGGATAGGATAGAAGATGAGCAACATGTCCACAAATATAAAAGACGTTTTTATGAAGAAGAATACTTGGGAGAAAGATTAGTATATCCATATGACATCACCGAAGTAAAAATCCACATTAGGCAAGGAAAGAAAAATAAATCTCCAGGACCAGATGGACTAGTATCAGAGGTAATTCAAAACTTGGCAGATAAATTATCACCAATATTAACCGAGCCATTAAATGAGTGCCTATTTTTAGGGAAAATCCCCTATTGTTGGAAGGAAGCTAAAGTAGTAATTCTTAAGAAAGGGAAAGATAAGGACCTATCACAAGTAAAATCGTATAGGCCAATTTGCTTGCTTAATATTGTTGGAAAAGTACAGGAACGACTTTTATGTAAACGCATCCTAGAATATAGAATGATGATAGGTATGAGAGATAAGCAATTTGGTCTTAGAAAAAAAAAATCCAAGGAAGATGCAATAAACTATGCACTAAAACGAATAAACGCAAGTGAACAGAAACACTTCATAGCAGTTTTCTTTGATATTCAGGGAGTTTTCGGTAACTTATGGTGGCCAGAGCTTTTTAATACTATGAGAAATAAGGACTACTGTACGAATAGAAGAGTTTATCTCCAAACCACTTCAGGGAAAATAGATAGAGAAATTAATAAAGGTTGCCCACACGGTTCCATTTAAGGCCCTTATTTTGGGATATAATAACTGAACCGATGTTAGAGGTAATTGGGAACATGCAAGAGGCATATGATATCATTGCTTACGCCGACGATTTAATGATTATGGTAGAAGCAAAGGTCAGATTAGAACTACAACAGAAATCAAAGCGGATGATTGATGCCCTTGAACAGTGGTGTGTCAGAACCAAATTAAAATTAGCCCCACATAAATCGGCATATGTGATGTTAAGGGAGAAGTCAAAAGAGACCCTCCTATTAAAATCTATAATGTAAATATAAAAAGACACAAAACGTTTAAGTATTTTGGCATAGAATTAGATGGAAAATTACTTTTAAACAGCCATATGAAGTACGTAAGGGAAAAGGCAGTAAATGTCATTATGAAATTAGCGACAATTGTGCAAAAGAGCTATAGAATACCTTTTACATCAGCAAGGATATATCATATGCGTTTTGTAATAGGTATAATTGGATATGGCGTAAGTACATGGGCAAATAGTGTAAGGGCCAAATCCTGCGCAAATTTAATCCGAAAAACTCAGAGACAAATGTCTCTACTTCGCAGTAGCGGAGCTACAAAAAAGCGATCTACTTTGGCCCTACTAATAGTAGCGGGAATTTGGCCTATTGACTATATCATTAGATTAAGGGGTGCAACTTATTGGCTAAAGAAGGAAGAATATGGGAATGTTTTTAAAATTTTGGGAAACATATGCAATACTAAGAAAGAAGTGAAAAATTATGTATTACAAGAATGACAAGAAGAGTGGGATAATGCATACGTAGGAAGAAGAGTGCATGAGTTATTTCCGGACATTAAAAAGAGGCTAAATGTGGAACATATAAAATCAAGAAAAGGATTTTTTCATTTTGTTACAGGACATGGCCCTTACAATGTATATTTAAAAAGAATAGAGAAGAAGAACTCAGATTTATGTGAGCAGTGTAACTGTTTAGATTCGCCTGAACATGTTATTTTTGAGTGCAATAAATATAGTGAACTAGTAGGAGACGGTCGAAGTAAACTTCAAGGAAAATGTTTATGGAACATCATAAGAGATGCAGAAGATTATGTACATTTACAAAAAATGTCTCTAATAATATCCGTTAAGGCGTTGGAGGAATATATGACCCGCGACAAAATATTTCAAGAAAGAAATGTAAGAACATTTCAATCTATGAGAAAAGAATCTAACTTAAGAGATCGTTGGAAGGAAATAGGACCAAGAGAAACTGAAGATACAGATTACCAGACTTGAAGACCTGATTTAAGATGCCAATTATGGACATCAGAAATAAGACAGAAAGAGAATACCAGGAGAAAGAAGACATGTATATGGAGAGTATCAGAGCGGACAGATGCAACTGATTATCCAGAAGCGGAGAGATGACTACCCGGATGTCTGGAACTCACGAACCAGCTCCATCTGCTGATGCCAGTTCCTTCAGGAGATGGATACCAGTAGGAGGAAGCTTTGGATACCAGTTGCAGAAGAGCAAATTTTAAAATTGTAGGAAACAGTCTTTCGTAGCTTGTTATAAGAATTAAAGCTGTAGTAGAAATGTAGATTTGATTTATATTGTGAGAAGCTGCTGCATAGTGTCGCGAGGCATTGTTTTGCTACTGAGTAGACGAGCTCCGAGAGAGAAAGAAGTGGGGAGTGATAGAGACAGATAGCGCCCAAGCCAATCACGCGGTCTGACTAGCGCTGAACATTTGTCGAGAGTGAGTGAGAGAGTAACAGAGCGAGAAAGAGACGGAGATAGTCTGGGCGTTCTCGCTCCACCACGAAAGTCCGTGAACCTTCTTGAGCTTTCGTGAAGCTTCGGGAACCTTCGAGAAACAGCAGCTCGTGTATAAAAGCGACTAGACTGGACTAGACAGCCGGTTCTTCTCCCATACGTGGAGGACAAAATTAGGCGCCGGGCGACAAAACTTTACGATAAAATTCCTACTCATAGAAGCGCCCTGGAGACTACGACGCTGCGAGACACCGCTTCAGGCGTTACCGGGTACCTCGTATGGCTTTCGGGCATCCGAGGTAACAAAGGAGTCAATCCTTACAGCAGCACAAGCTAAATTTCAAAACTCCAAAAGAGCTGTTTGGCTTCAAAATTTACCCCACTTTAGAAAAATAAAACACCAGCGTGTAAACAAAAAAGCGGTTTGGCATCCTGTACAAAATTAAAGAGGAGCAAAAAGCTACCTCAACAAATTTCCTCAACAAAAAATACCACATCATCCTGTAAACATCACAGCTATCAACCTGCGGTCAGACCCAAAACCTGGGTGGGTACGCAGTAAAAACCTTCTGGCTGTTAACAGCCTGTCAGTATACGACTTGGGACTTGAGACAGCCGGTGTCGGCAGGGGGAGCTGCTAAGAGGAACAGAGTCGCTAATGAGCCATCTAATGTGTGTGTAGACATTTGAACTGTATCGAGATCCGAGCTGAGAACTAATAAACGTGTAATGATTTGAAAGTGAATTCTTTTGTTTGTTTACGTGTGCAGAAGCCGTTATAGACTGTGTTGGTGTATGTTACGTCACCTTGCTGTAAAAGGGTATACAAAAGAGCCTTTCTACGGAAATAAAGGGCATTTTGAATTTCTGCGAACTTGACTTTTAATTTTACGAACCCACCAAAGTGACAATAGGCCATAAAAATCTCTTTTGATGAAAATGTTAAGCCAGTTGTCCCACAATGGGTTACAATATGACGGAACTTTTTACATGCGTATCAATGGCTTTATTTGACAGCAGAAAGAATGCAAGTGGCACGTAGACATCACTTACTAAAGTATGAATAGTGAACAATTGTGTACAAAACTTGGGACAACTTTTAAACGTGCCATCAAAATAAACTGTAAGACTTTGACAAAGAGCGTTCAAGTTTGTTGTAGTTGAAAATCCAATCACATAGTTTTCACGATCATTTACTTCGCCGTTTTTGGTGATTATTTTCATTTGTTGAGGTACGGCATGTGTATCCGTGGCAGTTTTGGGGATATTGGGATGAGTGTGAACGCGTGCATTACGCATGTTTCTTCTAATGAGGATTGTGTCTTCCATTGTTAAAGTTTCTATGTCACCTTCTTTTAATTCACTGTGTGATAGTTTTGATGATTTACTACTAACATCTGTCGTCGCTCTTTTCTTAAAATTATTGCTAAGGTTTTGTCTATTTGTTTTCTGCAAGTCTGGTTTATCATGATTGTGAACATGACCGCTTTCAACAATAGTGTTATTTTCCCTTAATTTTATGTATCACCTACGCGAGTTCAAGGAGCAAGTCCACCGCTCAATTGCATCATTCAATGATTTATGGAAGCGAAACTTGTAGCCATCAACGATAAAAAGAGTTTCATTTTTCTCACTAATCATCACTTCCATACTGGCCCACTCATCTATTCACAGCACTAGAAGGATGCCTGGTTACTGTAAACTGATATTGACATATATCGACTGGCGTCACAGCGCTGCAGTGCAACCGGTATAACCAACCATAGCGGGCTCAATTTACCGCATACATAAAAGAGCTTGGGACTCAATTTACCGCTTAAAGAATCGCAAACAACTTATTATGGATTTTAGTTAATTGATGGAAATTAATCATTTCTTCATACTTGCCGTATATAGGCTAAGGCTTTTGATAGATATAATCAACATGAAAAACTCAATGTCATGGCCGCGATTTGTACCACGGATCTCCTGGTTTCCGTCCAGTCGCTCTAACCCATTGGGCTACCATGGCCAACGTGCCGTCCTGATATTAAATTCTCCACTTGACTCGTATATTTCCCCAGTAAACCACTAGGGGCTGTCGTACTCGAGATACACCGTTTGTGGCGACTTTCTATCGTAAGTACTTGAGTCCCAGGCTTCATCATTTAACACGGTGGCCATGGTAGCTCAATGGGTTAGAGTGACTGGACGGAAACCAGGAGATCCGTGGTTCAAATCCCGGCTGTGGCATTGAATTTTTCATGTTGGCTCTATTTAACTAATTATGGACTCAATTTTCGTGGCATCCTGACAACCAGCATCCCGCCAGACGCGTTCTTGAATCGGCCCGTCAGACCGCTTCAGAGATCGAAGTCCGTCCAACTGAAGGGGAAAGTGTTCATTTAGAGCATATCATGCCGCCATGTACAGGCGAGTCTCTCACCGACACTTCAACCCTGAAAGAGACCATCAGATGAGAGATATGAAATGATAATGGAGTTGAAATGGAAGGACAGGGAATTTGCGGGGTATAATTAACTTACCCAGCATTAGTGACCCGGGGTAAAAACCATGGGTCCGGTAGGTCAGCCACGGAAATCGAACCCGGGTCTCCCGAATGCGGGCCATAGACGATACCGCCTGAGCCATCCCACTCGGTTTCCGTATAGATACAACTGAAACAGGGAAATACATCAAACTTATTGGAAGTCCATTCTCTTTTCATTTGCAGTACATAAATAACGAATTATAGTAGTTCCCGTTTAAGAAAATTATAAGTATGAAGTATTCGAACAAATTGTTATATTTTCTAGGAATACCTGGTTAAGTCTCCTTCATTCTGAGTGCATTTTGCATAGCACTTAAATATTAAAGCATACAATTTACGTTTTAGATATATTCCGTGATGTTCCGTTCAAATACTTAAGCCTTTCAAGTGGCGATTCGTTTTTTCCCTTAGTTTGCTAAACACTGTTGAATTCCAAAGCTATCATTTAGTAATCCGCCCTTTAAAAACCTAAGTATCGCTTTAGTCTGCGGTATCGTTCTGCTATATGTGCAAACTTCTAATGTAAATATTATTTCATCTCGATTTAAAAAATGTATAATCTAGAATAAACGTTTGGCAGAATAATTATACAAGGGCAAACCAAGCAAGTAACGTGAATGTGACACAAATTTCTTTAGATGCGCAAGGTGTTTTGTTAAACACTAAACAATATTCACTTCAGGATTGGGAGCTCTTGTTTCCGAGTAGTTTTAGAGGCGTACGTACATAAAATTCTTGAAAAGTTTTACGTTGGACTTCAGAAGTAATATAACATCATTTACAAAAGGATCCGTTTGAATCCCGTGAAATACATGCAGCCATAAGTTGGTTTCTTGTTAAAGTGTTGTATCTATGGTCAAAAATGAAAATAAAACTCACGCCACTGTCATTCTTGTTATTAAACTAATCATCATACTTCTAACTAAAGGAACCTGAAGGGCATTAAAGAGACAATTTCTAAAGATGCACATAAGGACACGGTGAATTATTTGTAAAGCAAAACCTGCCTAAACCGGACTCTATATACACCACAGACATAGAAAAACGAAAAATAAATTTTGGGACGGAGCTACTTCCTATGTAAAATTATACCCCACGCCGAAAAACTGTCTAACGCTGAAACAGAACAATTTTCGTGTACCGTTTGCGTAAATAACCTGATTAAAACGGATTACTTTATGTATAATGTGTTACATGCACGTATTTTAAAATATACAATAATGTTGAGAGCAACAGCACGTGCACCGAAGTTCCATGAACCATAAACTGTAATCCTTCGAACTAAAGAGAAAACAAACCATTAGCTCTCTCAACTCTCTTCCAACACACATGGTAAGGGTACAACTGTTCTGCAGTGTGCCATGTGCCATTTTCAGTTTCGTTTTTAGATGAGGTCAGGCAAGAGTGGAAGAAAACTGTGAACTTTAGTGATTTTTTAAAACAGTTTGTAAGTACACAACTTCTGTAAAATGATTCCTAAACATGAGACATTCAGAACTATTCTGTAACTTCTAACAATTATTGTTACGGCTAACAAGTATGCCAGGTTTTCATATTCTGTAGCCATCCTTGTTATGGCGACGGAGCACCTGGTGGAACTCATCGCTGGATACGCTTTGCAAGCGTGTTCTGTTTGTCCACCGCTCTCGGCGCGCCAGTTCAAATACTGCAATTGCGATCACTTAAAGTTATCCGTTCTGTACAGACCAAGTTGGAACGCAAGCGAGCTATAAAGTTTTCGGAAAAGCAATACAAAATATATATTAATGATTGTAGAAGTAATGTCATGATTAATTCGACATAATGATTTATAAATATAAGAAAAGATGTGTTTAGGGTAGTACACAATGATTGTAAAAATCGTCTTATATGAACTAAGCATTTGAAATGTTTATTTGTTTGGTATATCAATGATTTATTGCAAAACAATACAACAAATAATATCTTTGATCATCTTGAAGTACTAATAGCATAATTAAAATTGAATTTTGTATTTTCATTGTACTAGTCTCCAACTAATACTACAATGAAGTATAAGCTCTAGTGCATCCTAAGAAAGAACTTTCTATTTAGCTGAAAAAATATACCATTTTGCAAATATTTAAATAATTGTGCACCATATAAAAGATTATTTCTCCGTTAGAAATTAACGTAATTCGTCAGAGATTAGTTAGGCAATTCTTCCGCTCCTGCATACGGTGGTAGGATGTTATATTCACAGTTAGCACATACATATGTAGTTTTACTTTACCAGGATTAATATTTAAGCAATAGTCGAAAAGTGATGAAAATACGAAGTAAAAACTATATATTTGAAAGGCTTTGCATTTAATAACACTATCCTGAGACATTTTCCCGGTTATGAGGAACCATGAATAATAGAGAACCGCAACCATGGTATATTTTCAAATAGGTACTCAATAGGTTTCTTATACACTATCGGCGATCCGAAAAAATTATGAGAAATATTCAACAAAAGCTATTATGAGCTTCAGGGCGAAATATAAGTTTAAAACTTCACTACTTGTACTCTTAGCTAAACTATTTCCTAGATAATTTTGGATCCTTCACAAATGAACAAGGTGAATGATTTCAGCAGGAAATCAAGGAGATGGACCGGAGATATCAGGGTCGATCGAACAATGCGGTCTACTACTGGTACTTGAAAACAGAAGTTCCTTAATCACGACTTAATCGTAAATCAGCGTAGCAGACTATCCGGCCAAAGGAAATATAACTTCACACCTTATATTACGGATATGCAGGTATTTCTGTATATGCATTATTCAGAAATTCTTTCTGTATTCATTTTGTAACGCATGATATTTACATAAAAACACCACTTTTAAATTATTGTGTTTGAGATAAAACCTTGCGTGATAGAGAAAAATTGGCGGCATGATTCAATTTAGCACACCGAAAATAGTTAACATAATCTTCCAGATTCCAAACCCGCGAACAAAGGTTATAATTTACAGGAAAGTATAATTTCTTATAATAATCTGTAATCAATACTGAAATGAAATACAAGTTTTGGTGATTTTGTAATATACATTTGCTATCTTGTAGCATTTAATTTGAAAGAAGCTGCTTTAATTTTGGATATCTGTTTGCTTTTGTATCAGCTGCTAAAGGAATGTGGAAGTTATAGTTTGCAGGACTTTCTGACCCAAACCAGCATTTCAAGGGATACATGGCAGAAAATTAAACATAACTGCTTGATTACAAGACAACTTTGACGGAGAAATGAATCTCAGAGCAAACATTTCTTCGATATGTTCTTTACTACCGCGTAAATGACTAGAGGTTAAAAGTGAGGTTAGGAAACTTTTTACGTATTTCTCCTGTAGGCATATACTTTTCATTATTTTCACCACACAAATTTATGGTTTCACTTTATGATGTACGAATAACATATCTCCTGCGGTGTCCTTCATTCTTTTGTGCAACTAAATCAAATATCAGCAAGGAAAAGATGGTATTGCTGGCGCTAACAACACGGACTCGCTTCTTGTTGTCCTTAACCATAACTTTCGTCCTCTCAACAAGTTGTTGTTATGGTTACGATGTAAGAGAATAACAAATGGCGCGTTGCCAGTGGTTAGCCGCTTTAATAAATGGTTCAGCTTCAACCAGACGTTGCAGAATAACCCTGATTATCACTCGAAGAAAAAGTTATGATTATTGAAAAAAAGGAAAAAAGAGCAAATGTCCAGCTAAAAAATTGAATATGTTGTTTAATATCGGGAAAACTCAGATTTATGCGATTTTGAAATGAAATTAAAGACGAGTTAAAGGGAAAGAAGCGCATGTGAAACGCATCACAAATTCTACAGAGTATGACGAGCTAAAACCTATTGTATTCCAGTGGCTTGTTAGTGCGAGCGCTGAAGGAATTGCCTTTTCTGGACCATTGCTTTAGACTCAACCTTTAGAGACAGCAAGAAAATTAGGCAAAGAGCCTTTCAGAGCTTCCAATCAATGGGTGATAGTTGCAAACATCGCCATAACATTGTTTTGAATGCTGTATGTGATGAAGCAAATGATGTTGATATGGAGACAGTTACAGATTGGGAAGGAAAAATTGAAAACAGAGAAACTAGGGGTTAAAATACAATTATTTTATGTAAGTTGAAAATATAGTACATAATATATATCAACCTGTTATTATTTACACTTCATTTTATATTATTCTTTCACTGTAAATCAGTGCGACTATAGCTTCTGTATTTCCTTTATATTCAAATACAACTCTCTGTAAGACGAAACCTGTGTAAACGGAAAATAAATGCCGGATCGATTGCGTTTTGTTTCAGAGAGGCTTTTCCGTATAATGATATTAATTTCTAAGTCACTGATTCTGCCACTAGGAGCGTATTCTATAAGGTTAGCCCACCGCCGATAGATGGCGACAATGGAGATTTTAACGCTGTAGATAGGATGACCTACTAACTCGAGGATCTTCTGTCTCAAAATAAGAGTTTCCTTTATCTGCAAATAACTTTAGACCAGCTTTACTTACTTTTCAAAGGAAGCTGTGATACAGACTTTTACACCTGAAAGTACTTCACTCCACTTTGGCGGAGGCTAGCATGACAATTATAAAATCACGGAGTAATATAAATAATACATTAGACAATAGCAAATTGAATAAATTCGCCGCAAATGAATAACTGGAATAATAAAGATTCCATAATCACACACTAATTTTATATATACTTTATATTATTCACATTATTGGCTTTGCAATATCTTCCAAATGGTTCATTCCGCACAAATTGTGTTAGACATAAATTGTGCGTTTTAACGAGATGTATTATTGTGTAGTAAGATCTTGTCTGTCTCTAACAATTTCCGAGTTACGTAAAAATCTTCCAGAATGAAAAGGACTTCTGAAGTCTTTCCCAAAAAATGAAAGATATACATTTCATTTGACATGAATATATATTAAATGTGATATTTTAATGAAAAACGTTAGGGCTATTTTCGAGCAAATCGAAAATGTCGAAAAATATTCCATGTAAAGGGTAGTCTGGTGTAGGGGGATTTTCCTAAATCTTCGTGTGGCATCCTTGGAAGATGTAAACTTAAATACAAAATTCGGCATTTAATTCACTTTTCCTTCTTGAATTATGATGTTATAATGGCCATTAAGGCGTTCGCACAGTGTCCTTTTTGAGTTCAAAGCTATGGTGGAAACGCGTATGCCTAGTGGTATCTCGTTTTCGAATTTTTGAGTGGAATGCAATACCTGCAGAAAATATGTATTTTAGTGGAGTAAAATGGCAAGCTGCTTTATGAAGAATATTCTTGATTAGATCTTTATTTTAGGAAGGTATAGATAATCCAAACTCCCCCTAACCCGTCGATCAGAAACCAAAGGTCCCCTGGAATCACTGACTCCGGCAGTTTTTTGTAATTTACCTCCTCTGACGTTAACTCATATCGGACGATGAATGGAATGGGTGAAATGATGCTCAAATGAGCCCAGGGTCCAGAGAGCTTAGAGTTACCCGACATTCGTCTTTCAGGATAAGGGAAACCCCGGAAAAAACTTTATCCAGGTAACTCACCCTGACCGAGATGAGTCAGTGCAGTGATTTTAGCTGACGTGATAGATATACACCATTATAGTGTCTCTTTATTACTTTTGATGACATTTCGTTTGTTCAGATGACATTAACGCGTATCAAGAGCTGTTGCTGGAAGGCACCCGAGTTAAAAGATATGATAGTGCTTGTTGTTAACGTAAATTGTTAAGATTACCGACCGTGATGGCTCCATTAGGAAGGATTCAGGTTTGATTTCCATCGCTCGTCCACAATGACCGTGGGGTTTCGTGGCTTGCGTTGGTCGATAGCCACTGTTGGCGTGGTTTTTTGTACGCCATTATTTCCCTTTCATTTTTTTTCTTTATTTCAGGTGTGCTTCTAGGTTTCATGGCGTATGGTGGTGCGGAAAATTTGTGCGGAAGCTTACTCAGAGCAAAAAGTATCTACTTCCCGTGGCCATTGGAGGGCTGCTTGCTCATCTCCATTTTTACGCAGCTCCAAAAGTGGAACGGCCTTATTAAGGACTTCCGCGCGTCTTTGTGATCAATGGCCTATAACCTCCTGTGGTTCCGTCATTTCATTGCTACCTCATTGGGGTGATAGTCTCAATGGAGCTACGAATGTCTAGGCATGCGAGGTTCCCCCCTTTGCTGCACAAACCTAATCCTGTAAGGTTAGCGACTTAAACTGTTAGGTTTAAATGATTATGCAGCAACCGTTGTGTCCCACGTATGCATTTATTTGGTATTGCTTTCCACGCTTTCTAATTCTTTACTATACAGCCATTCTTCATTTTAACAAATACAATACGGTACTCTATGTAGCGCTCGGAAGTGTTGTTTCAAAACCAGATTTATAAAATAAGTTTCACTGACAATTTTTGTACCAGCAAATTCCATTTTAAGATTCATTAAGGTCATTCATTTTGATAATTAGACTGACATCGCAACTAAGGTTTTCACAGCAGTAAAGTGAAACTAACTCCGATTGTGTGATTTACCCATCATGGAGAACATATTCAGATGTTTGTAATTGGTTACAGTTACATACAAATGGATGGAAGCAGAGTAGTGTTATATCCTTCAATGGCTGGAGTAGAATTCGTTTCTACCCCGCTTCCATTCAATACGAATAGATTCATATATAACCTTGTTCAGTAAATCATGTGATAGGAGCTGGTTTCGCTTTACTGTTGTGAACACCTTAGTCGCCAGAACAGTATACTTGGGCGTGATGTGGGTCATGTTGAATTCCTTCGCTTATAGGAGAAAGTCACCGAAAGTGACCGATTCTTGACTGAGATATTGGGTCGTTGTGTAACGTAAAAGCAACCCACAAGTTTCAGAATGGAGAAGGGTCACTTTCGCCAAGAGCTTATAACCCAGTGGTTGAGCAGCAGGAGGGCAGTGACCAGGACCGGTTTTTTGCTCCTTTATCGGCGCTCTCCTTCGACGTCTGTTTACGGACATAAATGGAAGTTACCTGCAACTTGCCCTTGGATTCAACAAGTTCACTGTAATACCTGTTGGTGTTTATTTCCAGAAGAAGTAGTGAGTGAATTATGTTACCAAATTAGATTATACTCTGATAATAATCATAGTAATGGAAAGCAGTGAACCGAATTATGTGTGAAATAAGAACGGTTATGCTGTAAACATGTGGGAGGGGAGAAAGAGAGACAAATTGTAATGGAGCGCTCTTAAGCTGCTGATAGCTTGAGGGAAATTCATTCACGTTTATTGAGGGGGTTCCCTCGGACGGTTAAAGGAATGCTAACCTGAAATTTACTATGGATGTCACAAAAGTTCACATAATTGTGTATTTCATTACTAAGGTGTCATAAATTCAAAATATATTTTGAGTTTTTGTGTTATAAATATTTATATAATTTGTGTTACAAATTCAGAATAAAAATGTTTCCGTTTTGAAATTTAATTACTTGGAGGGTATTTTATTATCAAAACATTAACTTTTTTCTAAATTTTCCTTTGGATTCAATCTAATTACTTTGAAATTTGGCATTTAGGTTCCCAAAAGTCAAACAGTTAGCTTCGATATATAATTGTTCCTTTCTTTTGAGTTATAATTTGAGTTTTGGGGTTATTAATTTTTCACATATATTTCAAAACAACTATTGATGTGAGAGAAGTCAACAGTTATTTTCTTTTTTAACTAGGTTAGTAAAACAAAATTGTATGACATATTTGTGTATTATAATCAAGTAAATTGCAAATTATGCTACATTTGGCACAGGCAATAAAATTGAGCTTTAAGCTACGAATTTTTCAGATAGAGTCAACATGAAAAATTCAATGCCATGGCCGGGATTTGAAGCACGGATCTCTTGGTTTCCGTCCAGTCTCTCTTAACCATTGAGTTACCATGGCCAACTTGCCGTCATGACATTAAATTCTCCATCTGACTCATACATTTCCCCGGTAAACCACCAGGGGCTCTCGCATTCGAGATACACCGCTTGTGGCGACATGCTATTGTAAGTACTTCAGTCCCAGGCTTCATAATTTAACTCTTATTATTTTAGTTAATTGATGGAAATTAATCATTTCTTCATACTAAAATAATAAGAGTTAAATGATGAAGCCTGAGACTCAAGAACTTACGATAGCATGTCGCCACAAACGGTGTATCTCAAATACGAGAGCCCCTGGTGGTTTACCGGGAAAATATACGGGTCAAGTGGAGAATTTAAAGCAATGACGGCAAGTTGGCCATGGTAGCTTAATGGGTAAGAGCGGCTGGACGGAAACCAGGAGATTCGTGGCTCAAATCCCGGCCATGGCATTGAATTTTTCATGTTGACTCTATCTATCAAAAATCTAAGCTTATATACGGCTAGTATGACAAAATTATTAATATCTATCAATTAACTAATACGACTTTGTCGTTGAAGACATGCTGCTAATTAGAACGTAGTCGATGGGGAAAGAATCCTAGTACCCACGTTTTCACTCAAGATGGCGCCATTGGGTAGCAAATATATAAATAGTTCAGGTGGTTCACCTCACTTCAGTTCAGTTCAGAGAGGCACATTGCCAATTACTGAAGGGTTTGTTTGCACTGCCTGGACTCGAGTGCTCCTTCAACACTCTGGTGTCCAGGCAATATTCATTAAATGGTATCTAAGTAATTGTTCTGAGGTTACTAGCTACCTTGTTTGGCCCTGTCTCTGGAAACAACAAGTTGTCGGTCCTGTTAGGGAACAGAGCCTCTGTAATCTCCTCCCCCAGTGTTCGATTAATAGAGGGATCATCTTCACTGCGTTGAAACAGTAATTACAGCTCTCTGTTTTGCCATGTTTCGGAAACAAGAAGATATCATTGCCTGGACCACCTCCTAATCTTCCTCAGGATCCTCAGTGTGGAGTTCACATGAGGCAACTCATCCCTTTAATACAGTCGAAAACTTTCGCCCTCATTGCGATACAAGTGTATCATTGGAAAACGAGGAAGGGTTTGAAAATGTTACACAAGTCAAGTGTTCTAATTCCGAGATTCTCAATTACACATACAACATTTTCAGTGATAGTGAACAATAGAAATATTATTTATGCGAAAATAAATAACTACTAACAGCTGTTAAATATTGGTTCCAATTGCGAGGTTATTAACTTTTACTTTGGGAGCGTACTGCCGATCGCTTATCCATACCTCGTAGTTTACTTTTTAAAAAGCGCAATACCAGTAACACAAAAAATACCAAATTTGTTTAGCATTTTCCTAGAGGCCACACAAAGATTTTCCAGAAAATCTATCAACCCCCAAACTACCCTTTAGACAACTTTTTTTTCAAACATTTTTATTTTCTCAAAAATGGCTGTAACGGTTTCGATTAAAATACTTTATCTTCAAGAAATATTGATGGCAAATGAAATGTACAAGTTTAATTCTCTAGGAAGAGCCTCTGGAGTACTTTTCATTCTGAATGAAGTTTACATAACTGGCTAATTGTAAAAGCAAATATGTAAATAAAAGGAAAGAAAATATCCCTTATCTCAAATACATTTTTTTAATTAAGCTCTTCTGAGATATTTGTTGCTAATTTCAGTTTCAAAATACTTCCACTATTCTCAGGTTTGAAGTCGTTCGTTTTCTCTCTCTCCCTCTCTGTCTCTGTCTCTCTCTCTCTCTCCCTCTCTGTCTCTGTCTCTCTCTCTCTCTCTCTCTCTCTCTCTCTCTCTC
Source organism: Mantis religiosa (assembly GCA_030765055.1). NCBI lineage: Eukaryota > Metazoa > Arthropoda > Insecta > Mantodea > Mantidae > Mantis > Mantis religiosa. The sequence goes on from CM060948.1 coordinate 211,803,055, forward strand.
TCTCTCTCTCCTGGTCAAGCAAACAAAGTGGAATTTCTTGCCTTCCCATGGTGATCAGATCTTAAAAGATTTGACTATCGCTTTCGTCTACTGTATTTCCATTGTATTTCCACTGTATTTACAAGGAAGTAAGTTATAAAAATAATTTCTGTAAATGTTTATCACGATTAAAAATAGGTTTTGAAGAATGGATTTCTCTCTCCCCCTTTCTCTCTCTCTCTCTCACTCTCTCTCTCTCTGTGTGTGAGTGTGTGTGTGTGTGTGTGTGTGTGTGTGTGTGTGTGTGTGTGTGTGTGTGTGTGTGTGTGTGTGTGTGTGTGTGAAGAACATAGCTCAAAAACAAAATGTCTGATGAATACTAAGTACTAAACTTGGTACCTACGAGGGCTGATCAACAATGACAGACTGATTTTTTTTACAGATGTTTATTACTGCAATTCAATGTTTACATGATCTTTTTCAAAGGAGTCCCCTTCTACTTCAATGCACTTTTTATAACGTCTCTGCCAGTCCGTGAACACGTGCTGCAGACCATACTTTGTCAGGTCCTTGAGAATCGCCTCACTGTTCTTGAGCACTGCTTCAGATTTCTCAAATCGAATATCCCTAAGCTTTGTCTTTAGTGATGGGAATAAAAAAAAGTCACAGAGTGCAAGATCGGGGCTATAAGGTGGATGTGGTACACGGATAATGTTGAATCGAGCCAGAAACTGCATGACTTGATGTTGAATCCAGCCAGAAACTGCATGACTTGATTTGCGACGTGAGGGCGTGCATTGTCATTATGAAGTCGCCAACCAGTCCGAGAAAGCTCTAGTCATTTCTTTGCAATGTGCTTCCTCAGTGTAGCCAATACTGACGTGTAGTATGCTTCTGTAACAGTAGTGTGAGGAGGAACTGCAAGCTGGTATATCATTCCATTCCAGTCAAAAAAATGTGATCACTATCGCTTTCCCTGCAGATGGAACAATTTTTGTTTGTTTTGGTGTTGGAGAACCTGGCGATTTCCACACTGCGCTGGTTTGTTTTCCTTCAGGATCATAATGATGCATCCATAACTCATCACCGGTGATAGTCGATTTAAAAAATGCATTACCATCAGCAAAGATTCGCAACACCTCACGGCTGATCTCCATTCGCAAAGCCTTTTGTTCGGGGGTCATCAGACGTGGCACCCAACGAGCACATACTCGATTCATATGAAGATGGTCGTGCATAATTGTAAACACACTGCCATATAAAATTCTCAACACTTCACCGAGATTACGTAATGTTATACGCCGATTCTCTCGGACAATCACAGCAGCTGTGTTAATGTTAACTTCAGTCACAGCAGAAGCTGAAACACCAGGCCCACCTTGTTTAACACTGACAAGTCTGTCTTCTTTGAAGTCCTCGAACCACCTAAACACTGTTGTACGAGATAGTGCAACCTCACTGCACTCTTGCTTCAGCTTTTCATAAGTTTCGGTGGCTGTATGGTTTAAACGGAAACAGAATTTGATTGCACTGTACTGCTCCTCTCGCGTCACCTCCATTGTGTGGTATGCGAAATGCACGTAGGGTCTACAAAATAGAGCATTACCACCAACCTATCAATACGATAGTGCTGCCGCCTACCGACATTATGCATAAAACCCCGATCTTTTCAAATATTTATGTTACAGTTACGAAACTATCACGGAAGCTACAGGAAAAAATCAGTCTCAGTCTTTGTGGATCAACCCTCGTAATTTGAATATTTTCTAAAAATGAAACGAAAGGATTTTCAAGAAAATTCCCTCAACCCAATCTACGCTTTATGTGGATAATTTTTCCAACACTTTAGTTTCTTAGAAATTGCTCTATATGCCATATATTTGAAATATCTACACGGCACATTGTGTATCTTGAATATGTTATGAAATTTTGTCCATTAAAATTCAGTTTTGTATATATTTGTGTAACTGGAACACATTAAAAGTTAGACGAAAATTTACTGCAGTAAATCAGTAGAACTCTCTAAAGCTCGGAATGTTTTAAAATATACTTTGTTGTGAGGATCAGCCTGTTATTGGTATAAATGTTTCATACTTCATTTTTAAGTGCTATGTCCATTCATTGTTGCTGGTGATGTAATGGAAAGAATATGGGAATTTAAAACCAGTATATAGTGGCCCAACCGAAAACGTTGAATACCACTTCGGTTTCTTCTATCCCGCTTGTAGTTTCAACGAAATATGTGTATATATGTATATAAACTATAGTGGAAGAGAAAATTATGCTAATGTAATATTTCTTACATTGTATTCTAGTAAATTTAAGTCAGTAGCTGTGTATGCATAAGTTAAGCTTGTTTATATTCATGAAATGAAAGAGTTTTGTCCCAGTGTTGGATTAAGCTGGACAGAAATGCTAGGAGCTTAAATCTTTCTTGGCATTTGTTGGTTTGTGCAATTTTCAGCTTCAGTAGAGCGAAACTACAGTATACACAAGAACGATTTACTCAGGTATTTCCTTCCTAGTTAAAGCTGCCCTACTCAAAGCTGAAATACCACGAGTACCAACTTAAATTGGTTCTGACTGCGAAGGGTTGGATTTATCAAATGTTAACCGCATTCTTTAGGGTATATCCATTTTATTGTTAGGCACGTAGCTGACTGTTTGGGTCAAAATAATAGACATACCTATAACAAATTTTGATAAAGAGGTGAGTAGTAAGAGTAAAATTAAAATGAAGACGAAAGTGAAAGTAAATCCTTTACTAATTTTTTTCCTTCCAATAAATTATTCAAATTTTTCATTATAATAAACAGATGTAAAAATTATAAAACTTCACTAAATAGAATTACATACTTTATATTTACTACATCTCCCAGCAATTATTTCAATGTTAGAAGCACCATTTATTAATTAATGATATCTGTCAGTGTTATGGGGGATAAATATACTACATATATAAATAAGGACCTATATTATAACAAACACCAATCACGTGTGTATCACATGGCTTAGAGGCTATACGGGTATACATGGAAATGAGAGGGCAGATGAAATTGCTAAGCGTTACGCATTATCCCAAAACGAATTTAGCTTTAAAGAGTCTACAATCACATTTCTTTAAAAAAAAAAAAAAAAAAAAAACGTTGAAAAAAGAAAATTTTGAAATGTGGAGCAGCACTTGGATAAATAGCGATGAAGGACAAATCACTCGAAATTTATTTTTTTTCCTACTGTTAATGATCATGTAAACTGCAAGTACTTTTCACCTGATTTTATTTTGAACCAGTTTGCTACCGGACCTAGGATATTTAAAACTTACTTTCGAAGATTCCATATAGACTCTCCTGATGGATGGCTCTGTAAATGTGAAAGTGTTAATGATAGTGTTGAACATTTAATATTTAGATGTGATATTCATTCCGAAAAGAGTTATAATCTTAATCAGCACATTTCATATTGTAATACATATCCTCAAACACCGCTGTTTAATGCATTCCATAAAAAATGTACTTCAGCCTTTATGCACTTTATTGGCCAAATTTTTAGAACGTTATAATTATTATAATAGTATGTTACTTTGATATTTGTATTTATGTGTTTTTCTAACTAGAAATCTAACATACCTTACTGATAAAATAGGATTACTTCGTTTGCATTAATAATAATAATAATAATAATAATAATAATAATAATAATAATAATAATAATAATAATAATAATAATAATAATAATAATAATAATAATAATAATAATAATAATAATAATAATAATAATAATAATAATAATAATAATAATAATAATAATAATAATAATAATAATAATAATAATAATAATAATAATAATAATAATAATAATAATAATAATAATAATAATAATAATAATAATAATAATAATAATAATAATAATAATAATAATAATAATAATAATAATAATAATAATAATAATAATAATAATAATAATAATGATAATAATAATAATAATAATGATAATGATAATGATGATGATGATAACAATAATAGTAATAAACATTACTTTCTAAATGTGCTAATTTCTTTAGCATTCACAGGAAAATTTCTACAGCTGATGCTTTATCTTACCAAATAGCAAAATATGGGAATAATGCCGCATTGTGAACATTATGATATGAAAGCAGAGGGTGAATGGTGATTGGTACAACTCCAAGAACTTTCTTTACCTATAACTAACTCAGATATATTCCTTGTAGTATTCATACACAAATTGGTTCCTTTTTCACATTACCTTATTTATTATATATTAGTTTAATTACATTACTCTAATAGGTCTAGAACACATTGGAAATTTAATTTCGTCATATTTGGTTCAGCCAACTGACTCAAATGTTCTCTCAAGCAGAGGCAGAAATTGTTCATGTTCTCTCTTCTTAGTCGGTGCATTATACAAGTGTAATAGTTCACAGTTATTTGTACATATAGGATAATTTTCTACGAAAAAATTGTGCTTCTAATTTATTGGGTATATTAAGCTATATTTGTGCGAGATTTACACAATATTTAACAAAATATCTCACAAAAATAATAAATACATAAAATGCTTGTTATAAATATTGACTGTGATGCGCATTAATAATTTTTCCCCGGATTTCTGAATAAAATTGCATTGTTATTTGTTGTAACTTTATTTCTGCTTTTCAGTGAAGGAGAAACTCACATAGAACATATTGCAGGAGCGGAATGTGTGAGTATTACATTTCTGAAGTACTAAAAATAAAATAAAACCCATCTTCATGGACGTTCAGGGACTATTGTGTAGTCAAAAGAGGAAGCGAGCAGCTATGTCTATGCAATATTCCAAAGGATTATTTCTGCTATTGCTGTAGATAGCTTGACGAGAGAATACAGATTCTTGTCGTTTCCATTTCTTACAGACTATGAAGTCTATAGACGTTATATTCCTTTCCGCATGACAGGAGTCTTGAACCGCGAAGGATTTTCTTGGACGCTATTTCCTGACAGAAGGCCGGGTTTTTCCCCCCTGATCCTTGAACGTTCAAAGCGTTTTCGATTATCTGCCTTGGAGTGAGAAAGGATGAGCCAATCGCTTTCAGGCTGCTGTTGCACCCCGAACCCTTGCTCTATACTTCACCCTGCACATATACAAAGGTGGTGTGTAGGTTGTGTGTAATATTTGTACTACAACCTACAGAGATTTCCAACCTAAGTAGTAGGTATGTCCAATTTGTTTTGCAAATTCCTTTGCTTCTCTGTATGTCATAGGAAGTATTCAAACAGGTTATATGAAACAGGTACATTCCAGTAATATGAATATGAAGCACTGCATTCCAACTATAACTTCAATAGCAATATTTCGCTGAAAAACAAGTGCTTTGGAGCTTCTTTGAATTCTCCCCTAGTAGAAAATAAACGTACGCCCATGTGTGTGCACACGCGCAATTTTCTGTAGGAAACAAGTCATACAAATACTGAACTCGGTATTTAATTCTGTATCTTCCAACGACGTGACACGAATTGTATCAAACTACCCTAAAATAGCTTCACATGGAACAACTTCTACTTTTTATTTGCTTATAAATGGTTCAAACGATTTAGATTAAAATGTCGTATGTTGTAAGATACGTATTTACATGACAAATAAAATATATAGCTGACTTTACTGTGAATAGCATATGAAAATCAACTTCAAAGAGCAGGACTCTGAAATTGCCCAAGGTGTATTGACGTTTAGTACTCAATAAAGTTTCAATTTCATTTCACTCGGAAACAATCTGTATAGTTTTGTATAAAGCGTAAACCATAAGACATGGACTATAAATACTACATAAAATGTAGAGCTATTCAAAATACACAATTTATTCCAGTAACTTTTTGTAGTATCTATCATTTCCAACATATCCATTAGTCGATTTGAACTGTCTTATATTTTTGTCATATTTTATATCTCACGATGTCACGGTAGAAAGTAGTTTGCCTTTCAAGACTAGTTTACACTTGTTAACTGCTATTTTTATCTTTTGTCTAGAATATTGACGCACCAAAAATTGTAATAAAACCCGGTTGTAGGCTAAGCTAGACGTAAGGATGCACCGTTATACCATTCATCTGTTTGGCATTCATTATGTGATACTGATATGATTTTTATTTCAAACCATAGCAATCAGTATGCCTGGAAAGCAACCTTTGAGTGCAGAAGATTTTATCTAGGAAGACATGTGTCATGAGAATGCTCTTGAGCATAAATGTCAGAAAGTATTGGTAATTATTTACTTTAGCACCCGGTGACCGATTTTCATGTACGTATGGGTAATATGCGCTAATTCATGTTTCAAATAAGCTTGCACCGTATCTCTTAATGATCACGTGACCTAATCACCTCCCATTGGCTACTGTCGTGGTATAGTATGCTGTGTGGTAAAAATGAGTTCTCTATTTAACATGATGGTATGTTCGAACAGAATTGTCAAATATATATTTTCATTGCCGTGCAAATTAAATATGTTACTCAGCAAAGTTAATTTATTTGGAATGCATATTAGTTCTTAACACAAAATAACGAGGAGGATCCTTTGCTTCATACTTCCCTCTCGGTGATGAGTAACAGTAACACGTGCCTTTATCGGTAAGTTACCTACAAAATAGGAATGAACATAAGGTGGGGCTAGGCGTGGCTGTTCTATGACTACTAGCCAATGCGGTGCGTAAAACACTGTAAAGTTAAGCACGCAAACTGGCTCGCTTTGCCCAAGCATGCGGCTAATTTCTTTGTGCGCTCTAAAGATCCTAATTACAGAATTATTTTGTTTCTCCTATGTTACAGAGCTATATTTTCTGAGGATTACTGTCCAAACCCCATGTTTGTAGCACATCTGGTTTCGGAGATATAGAAAGATAAGGCGCCTGAATAGAAAGAAAAGAATCATTAACTGTCAGTGAAGAAAAGCACACACGTGCTATGCTGAAGTTGCATTTTGTACCCTGCATTCAGTAAAGTGCTGATCTTTTAAGAGCACGTGCTTTTCAAAGTTAGTAAACAGTCAATTGAAGACATTTTCGAGAGTACAAATTTCGTTCAGAGTCGAGAATTTATGTTACAACTTGTCACGTAAGTGTTCATTCTCTGACGAACAGTGTTAAAGAAGGCGAACAGTTCACCAAATTAGAAGTTTTCATATTTAGATCTCCAGGGTAAAATCCGGCAGCTAAAAACCGTGCTACCAACTCAGACAAATGCTCAAAAGTGTGTTTCACGTAGAACAATTTATGATTTATATGACAAGGGTGAATATCCAAGTGTCAAAAGGCTGACCAATTTAATGAAGGGGAAAATAGAATATACGGATTCTGTATCTTCTATGCATAATAATCTGAAATCTCCTGGGTTCAAATATTGAACCAAAGATTATCGCAAATTTCTGCTTGAAAGAAGCGATGTTGTTGCTGCAAGACTAAAACTTCTGTGCACAATGTATAACATTAATACATGAGGTTCATGGTGTAAAAATGTTTCATAAATACACATTCATATCTTCCGTATTTATTATTTTAGTCAAACAAAAATTGGTTTAAAGTCCATTACAAACAGTATACAATTATGGCATTACTAAAAGAGGAACTATATTCACAATTCGTTGAAATGTCACTATTTTGTTTCACTGTAGCAAACAACTTATTTTGTGGAACGCATCTAATTCGAATATTGTGTTCTGTGTGCATATGAACGATAGCAATGTAAGCTAACTGTTCTCCAGTTCAAGGTTTTAAGGTTCAGATTATGCGACAATCATTGTATGTGTTCTCACACACATGCTGAAATATTAAGGGAACTTCTCTGTCAGCATGTGAATCACTGTACCTCTCAGCATCTGTATGATCCTTGCTATTCGGTGAGACAAAGACAGATATATCTTCTATCTCTGTCGCCCGCTAGCTGTGGAACTGGCAACACCAGGACAGTAGGATAACCGTATTGGCTCAACCATGTTCATTGTTGTTTTGTAGCTACTCTATTATGTGTTTCAAATGGGAAGAGTTCTGGAGTCCAGCTAATCAGATGCCGTATCAAACTCAGCGTTGCCAGCTTGTTACCTCACTCCTTTTATATTTCCCTCTCTCTCGCACACTCATACAACATGCAGGTCTACTTGGCACAGACGTAAGGGTAAGCAAATTATATTTTACAAACTTTTACAATGATGCAGTTGCCAAAATCAAAATTGGAAAAAGCATTTTCGCAAATTATGTATATTTTAAAATACTATAACTATAATTATTGTTTATGAATTACCTGTTTTTCTAATCCAATGGAACTACCAGTGGCTCATCCATATCGCTGTCAATGTCACTTCCGTTAAGATACAGTTCGTCACTGTCACTGTCTTCGTTGTACGAGTCTTGCAAATTTATGATTATAGGTTTCAAAATCTAGTCACGTGATATTTGTTTTTTAAATTCTTCTTCTTGAAGGCTTTCTGCATGCCTCACGCAGTTTTCCCAACCCTGTTGTGTTACCTTGTCAATTTCTTCGTGAACAAGTCGTTCAACGTCCGTCACTTTAAAAGTATTGTTTCTGTTTGCAATCCCCCTTTTTATTTGAGCCCACACCAACTCAACTGGATTATATTGGCAGTTGTAAGGTGGGAGGCGTATTACCTCGTGTCCCATTTCAATTGCAAGTTGATCCAACTGATACACTATTTCCGTGCTTTTAAACGGAAGTACTCTTTGCAATTACACATTTTTAGTTTATGTTTTCGAAAATTTTTTGATGAACGTGTACACCACAAAAATAATACTTTGAGCCTGAATTCGCAATACCTGTCTTTTTGCCTCGCCACTAAATTCACTGCAAGAAGCCATTGCACTACTTAACTCTTACTCTATTGTTGTGTAAAGAACAACGAATGATATTGATCTGAACTCTCCACAGTAAATAAGCATTTCTTATCCAGCATTCATGAACATAAGCATACAGAATTCCACAGGCTAACAGGAAATAAACAGTTTATTCCTTCTCGAATTTCACACCTTCACTTATTCACAGTAATTCTTTCATCCGTCATGTCAGTAGTTTAAATTTCAGTTCTGAGTAATTAAAAGTATATGTACATACATATACACCAACCACTTTGAACTCTCTAGAGTATATAGAGATTATGAACCATTCATAAACAAAGATATAATGTGACCAGACACGTTCTGCCAGGGCAGCAGGAAATTTATTGTTTCCTCTCCTTCGAATTGGATTATTCAAAGTAATTCTTTTATTACGTCATGTCAAACATTTACGTTTCAGTTCTGAGTAATTACAAATATTAAATATACATGCCAACCAATAATTACATTCATACAGTGCTTACGTCGCGATTTATTGTTATAATACAGGTAATATTGGTTTATTTATTTGTATTAGAAAAACTGCTTGAGCTAAAAATATGGGGTTTTCATGGTTATGTTAGATACATTACTCTCCACCTTCCACATGGATCAGTTTCGGCAAAATCTGAATTTTTGTCTTAGCGCGAATAGTATTTCATACAGATTGATTAGTTTGCCGCTCCTCACACACCACTTAGCGGGAATGCAATACGACAACACCGCAGGACGCCGATTGGTTGCTCGGCTAGTAGCACTCAAGGACAAACACCTTCCCATTTGAAACACATAATAGTCGTGACATAGTTCGTTATATTACTTTTATTCCACTTGGTATGAAAGCACCGCCCACGGCGCCGAAAGCATTAAGCAACTAGAGTATAGGAGAAGGCAGCTGCACGCGGAGAGATGCATTTTACTGGGACAAGGTTATTTGAAACAAACCTTAAATAACAACTTGTTTTTAGAAAAAAGCATGGCTTCGGAAATACATTAAAATTTTGAAAATATTATCTCACATCTCTACTTGTTTCTTGCCCCTTATTATACCATCATTTCTCCCCATAACCTCCTCATACCTCTTAATTATTTGAAACACATGCTCATCCTGCCACGTTTAAGTAATGTTTGTTTTCTGTAAGTCCCTTTGCTGCCTTCCGGAAGGATACAGAGCCCTCTGAGCATCTCTGATCGTTCACCCTCCGATATTAGTCTTCAAATCTGTCAAATTAAGCATTTTTTTCTTTATCAAATACTTATCGGAATGTTGTGTGTTTCACCCTAAAATATAATTTTGCGATTTTACAGGAAATATATATTATGAGGCCGCATGAACTCCCCCACCCCCCACCAAAAAAAAGTGCACTCTTAGAAGACTGTTGCTATGTGTATGTGTGTATGCGCTCGTGTATGTCTGGAACATCATCCAAAAGGAAAAAGCCATACTTGGTTCACTAACGTTTTCTTCTTCTTCTTCTTCTTCTTCTTCTTCTTCTTCTTCTTCTTCTTCTTCTTCTTCTTCTTCTTCTTCTTCTTCTTCTTCTTCTTCTTCTTCTTCTTCCATGAATTCGACATGAAGATTTTCAAAAAATTCCCCCCACAAACTACACTTCACATGGAAAAGGTTTCGAAAATGTTGATTTTCTGAAAAATGGCTAATGCTTTTAATTAAAATATCATATGTTGGAGACATTTTCATGAGAACTGAAATATATATTTTGAATTTTACTAAGCCCCCTTTTCATTCTGCAAAACGTCTGTGTAATTGATAGACAAAATCTGCCTACACAAAACTATAGATCTCCTTAAAACAGTCAATTTATATCGAACAAATTTTTTGTGGATGTAGCTATTTTCGACATATTTCTTGTTTCCGATACGAGTTTTCCATTTATCTGAAATAGGAATTCGTTATTACTTTTATGTGCTGGCTATCTATAGAAATTCTAATTTTAAAGCCACCGGCTAGCTCTTATAAGATGTGACTGGTGCCTAAACCTCATATTTTCCTATTCCTACCTATAAGAAAGTACTCAATCAAGTCATTTCTACAGATGTTAGTTCCTATTAAGATGAATTAGATGGAATAAAATTGTTAAGGATACTTTCTTCAAGAGCGAGTAAGATAGTCACGTAAGTGTATGCACTAACACTTTTTAAGTATTTTATCTTCCAAATTTCAATGCTTTTTTGGGGGGGACCAAAATATTACAGTGTCTACTAAAATACGGTATACAGAATAATAATGAAAGAAGGCCTCAGCTAAAGCATATATACAGAATATTAATAAATAAATAACAATAGCAAAAAAATCAGTAAGGTATCGAAGTTGTCACGCTATCTCGAAGGTCCCTCGCTCCGTCGGGCTTTGAATCTACGATCTATTGACTTCGCTGTACTAGTCGCTGTTGTGGCTGAGGAGGTGCAATTATCTCGGGGTCCACCATGGAGTAGGTGATGTGGTTGGACTGTGAATTTGTTTTTTTTTTTTTTCAGGGTTCTTGAACAGACAATCTTGTAATACTTTTATATATGCTTGAAGCTCTGAAATATTTATCTTAATCTGAGAATACTTTATATAACGTCGGATAAACCTCGCACTTTACGTCGCTTGATTCTGCTACGGCTTAACACTTCTCCCTATCTGCGACTTCGCCAGACTGCCCAGATCCTACTCCAGCACTGACCTATTCTACACTTCCCAGAAATGGTAAATTCCGTTCTTTGGCTATACAAAAGGGAAGGCCAATAACCATTATAGCCAACGCTAAGAGGGTAGCAACACCGGCAGTTGTACCGTTAGTTGCCCCGAAACCTAGCAGACAATCCGGACGAACTACGCCTGTGTATTTTCTTGGTTATAATTTTCGAGGTGTACAACATTTTATACATTATTTATATATGTGATACGTTCATACAAATAGTATTATAAAATCATAGATATTGCTATTGATATAACTGTTTACATAAGTGTTAATAATTCCTGAATTAATAAAATATAATTATTTATTTTATACTAGAATAACAGAGACTGAAATGTCGCTACAAAGTGAGGTGTTTCAATTTAAGTCTGTTGTGATATTTTACAGTAAGAAAATTATTTTTGTGTGTGGAAATAATTTTAAAAACCGCTCAATCAGTTTTGGGAATTCTAATAAGTAAAGATCCCGATTCCTTCTGATGGGGATGGGCCTATAAATCAGTTGTAATTAATTTCATAAGTTACTGATATAAATTATATTTTACTACACGAGTTTACTACATGAAAATGTAGATCATGTTGAAGCACAATTCAAGTTAAAACATTAACATTTAGGATGCATTCTTTATTATGGACGAATTTTCAAATACATAGAGTAGTTTTTAGATATCAAGTTGTCATTCGTTGTTTTTTGTGGCTACACAAAGAGCATGACATTTCAGTTTGTAGAAGAGTGAATAGAGAAATTGATATGAATGCAAGAAATACAGAACTTGTTACTTTTCGTGTTGCAGTTGCAGGATTTATTAATGCACTAAAGGCCAGGGATAGTTATTCTATTTATATTTTAAGTATACATGGGACTACAAAGCGCGCATTTGCTTTTTAACATTAATATGGCATTTTTGAGTCGATTGCACTTCTTCATTAAGATAAATAGTGGCTAGCTGTATGTTATCTGTAGAGACACTAGCCGCCACTGCACCAGCTTCCTCCCCCACACCCTTCCAGCCCCATTGTAGCAATGTTGATCTCCCGCGGATTAAGCTCGTAATGAAATGTGTTTGTGTAGTATATCAGAGCGCTTGCCCGTATACCTGCGCTATTCTTGCATAATTTATTACCCACCGTCACTGCTGCGCAGAAGAAGGAAATAGAATCTATTGTTACCCCCAATCCTGTAGGAAGGGATGTGTCAGACATTGTTTGTGGAGGAAGATACACCTTGCATTCTTAGAGAGAAGCGCCATTCATTAATTACGTCAGGAAACCCTCGGATAGACATGGAAGTGTTACCACTTCGAGCATCCAGGTCCTGAAATTTCACGCTTTTAGAAGCGAGTCTGCAGTGTGACTTCCAAAATCCTTATTCTAATGCCACTCCAACATCTTATCCAATAATGTAAACAAGACCATTGGGAATGTAACGATTCTTTTCCTAATATAAAAAGCATTTTAAATATTCAAAGATTAATTTTGAAAAAATAAAAAAGCAAACTAATAGGTATTTGGCGCTTTTCTGAAATGCCTGTTATTAAACGCTTATCAAAATGCTGAGTACCCAAAAACTCCTGTCAAAAAATGTATTAGCCACTAAGACACAACACCATATACCTCATAACTTTAAACATACACTTTTTAAAACTTAGTAATGCACATATTTCCTTCAAAACTCTCCCTGGGTAATTAATGCATAATAGGAAGAAAATTAATAACATGATTTTGAAGATATAAAATTTTCGCTTGTACTCAAAATTTAATTCTTTGTGAGCTTATATGTTTTGAAAATTTGCTGCTCATATTTTATTTTTAATTTTTTTTTTAATTTACGTCCTCCAACGTTAAGTCATATCGGAAGATGAATGAAATGGGTAGAGTGAGGCTCTAATGAGTCCGGGATACATGGAGCTTAGAGTTATCCGACATTCGTCCATCAGGATAAGGGGAAATCCCGGAAAAATCCTCATTTAGGTAACTCACCCTAACCTAGGTTCAAACTCGGGACCTCTTGAACGCGAGGCAGACACGCTACCGCTGCTCATGTGTTTACTGTATGCGCACGATAAGTTGACCGCTGTATTTACGGAGTGGTGCGGGCAGAGGGGAAGAGCGAGAACTAACGCTCTTTTGTTTCTGCAGTGTGGTCAACCTTGAAAAGCACAGTTCAGCAAAATAGCTTGTAAGATAAGCGAAGGTATGCGCTGCAAGTGTGAGATATGTGGAGAAATAGTACATTGAACTCGATCCGATAAGCTGTATATTATATAACTTAAAAATAGAAAATAAATATTATGATAGTTATAAATACGCATTTACTTTGTGATTCTTCGAGTCCGGTGCATCACTTTCATCGCTAGTATTCTCTGATGTGTTGACGATAATTTAATCAATTGCATTTTCTATTACACCATCGTTTCTGCAATATTTCACTTCCAGCCCTTAGACCTCCTTGCAATGCGTTGCGGTTACGGAAGATAATACTTTTATAGCAAGTTTCCGCAGATTTAGAGCCAACATCTCACCAGTAACGTGGTATCCTCTGAAAACTTTCCTTAGTGTTGCCCACGCCAGCTCAATTGCATTCAGATCACAGTTATACGAAGGTAGATGAATAATACTGTGTCCCCGTTCGAGAGCCGTAACATCCACAACATACCTTTTTTGTAAGCTGGTTAGCTAATTAACCTCGAAATTGATCAAAACAAAATAGTGCAGACATGATAAAGCTTAGCGCATTAGCCACCAGATGTCAGTGTATAGCACATTACAGGTTTCAAAGTTGTCATCTGTGTTTACGGAGTTAGACGAAACTTACCGAATGAGGACTTTGAACCCGAGCACTCAAATTATCGCGCGCATACTGTATATATCTTTTTCTTTATTTTAATCGCTAAGATACCGGAATTATTTAAGTGTAAAATTAATAATTTTATAAAGGTATGAATGAAAAAATTGCAATAAATTATATCCCAATGTAAAATTAATAGATATTTAGAATATTTATTTCTGATCGGTTTTCATACACACATGTGTTCATTAATACATTACCATTAACAACACTCCTAACACATAATTAACTTTCTTTCTTATGCCCACCAAATATGTACACTTCTTACCTGCTTGTCTTAAATTTCTGTCTCAGTACACATAACCCCTGATTTTCCGTGTATTGATGACCCACTGCTTTCTTATATCCCTTGTTCCCGTTTCTCCAAGCTTACATTTTGATTATTCTTAATCATTCTGACCCAGCTCCCTTTGATTTTCCCCAAGTAATCACTTGTATTTCTTACATTATTTTCTCCTTTTACATATAACATTTTCCTGATTAGTAATACCCCTCCCCCCTCCTTAAAATTTTCCATGTTTATTGCCAAATTTGTTCTCTCCATATTTTAGTTTGTTTTACAATAGACTACGCGAGTCTATGTCTTCATCTCCACACATTGGGCGTTTCCATTTATCCTTATCATATCTAATACTTTTCAAATTTCTGACTCCTGTCCTCGCCCATATTACACACATCTATGTACTTTTCCCTTCCCCATATTATTTTTATTTCCCTATATATCATCTACGAGCATTTCTCCCTAGTACTGGCAAAAGTAACTTGACTATCAGTATCTCCTAATCTTAACTCTAAGCCTCTATAACAATACACCCCATTCCTCCAAATATTGTCACGCATACTGGCGAAGGGCGTTTGGTCTTTTATTCCGATTTTATTATTTTATTAAACAAAACGTTCTTCTATTTGGATTGGCATGCACATTTTATAAATCTTATACATTCTCTTTCTTATTCAATGCTTAGAAAGACACATTTGCCAAGCCAACCGGAAGCTGCTGGTTACCATTTCTGGTGTAAAGGCCTGTTGGAGGTCCCCATGACATCCGTTCCGGTGGCGTACCTGTTGGACACGGCATGGGATGATACATGCAAGACACTTTGAACGCTTTTACGTCATATAGAATGTTCCCGAATTTCCGACACACTTGGGCGTTGCCTTATGTTATGTGCGCATAATTGACGCCAACTTGGTTTCACACGACACCTTCTTAAACTTACACCCACGGGTAGTAAGGGGATATAAAAAGGGACCGAAAATGTACCTCGGGATCGGTTTGTCTTATCTTTTCGCTGGGCCCGGACCTATGTCCGTTGCCCTCTGTTACGTCAGGATTCTGCTAGGTTGAGGCCTGCCGCCCTGCTCACCAGATACACGACATACGCCCAAGGTAAGATACTGAAAGGGAATTATAATTATATGTTATAATTAATATAATATAATAAATATATGATTGAAGTGCGCCAAGCTGACTTTATTGCTTACCATCAGAACTACACACCCCTAGTCGTACTTCAGTTACGACAATGTGGTGGAGGCGCCGGGCATAAGTTAAATAGACTGGCCTAGGGAAGGAGTAATCAGTTTGCGCTGGAAGTGGGGTTTCGTAAAGATGTATAGGGGTGGATGGTAAGGGAACAGGAGGCGAGGGAGCATGGGGTACTATATCATCATAGCCATGATGAGAGTGAGAAGGTTGGGAGGATGATCAGAGGATGACAGCGGACCGGGGCGTATGGTTGTGCCAACATATGGGAAGCAACCCATTGGTTTTAGCCAGCCAAATTAAATAGGCAATTATTAATATGTTAATGCTGAACAATATGCCAATTAAGGACATAATAGTAAGAGTCGAATAATCTTGTGGATGCCATCCAGGGTTATAACATTCATCTAAAGAGGTATATGTAGGGTATGCATTGACGTAATATGGGAGTAAAATGGTAGTAGGGATAGAAGACCAAGAGGCAGGAATTAAACGTCTCAGTTCGACCGAAGATTGTGCCGCAAACATGCACCTCCGGGGTGGAGACAGTATATAATGATCGGCAAATACCTTTCAGTGACAAGGGATTCGAAGGTGATAAGCGCCAATACAACTAGAAAGATACAGGATACGTTGTGACGTTAAACAGTTCATCTGAAAGGAGGTGACATGAGTCAGAATAGCGGTAAAATCATCAGATAGTGATACTATCGGCTTGTGAGAAGCCACACAAGACATAGGACATACTTGAGATAAGTTTGAAGTTGAAGGACCATGTAAAATGGCCGAGACACAGGTGGTTATCAATGCGGATGTTCCATAGGCAGGAGTGACCAGGCATAACCTCGACTTGGAAGTATCGCATTGCAGCAGCAATACTCTAAAATTAGTGTGGGTATGTAAGATCGCTATCACGCGTCCCTCCAATTTGATCTTGCATGTTTTATCATAAAATACAAAGGGAGTAGGTGTACAGTAATGCCCTTCACCAGTACACGTGACAATATGTCTCATACCTACCTGTTCAATCAATTAATTCCCTTAGGTACTTTTTGTGTCCAAGACCCTTCCCATATACCTCTCATTTGTATACAAACATTCCTTAATAATATCGATTTCCTCTAAATTAGCTGCTCTATATACATATTTCATTACAATTAATATAATTTTGACCCTAGCTGAATATCTTCCCAACTGTAGTTGTGCTGCCTCATTATAGGTGATGCTAACGCAAGCCTAGAATATATTTACAAAAGTATCTGTTAATAATGTCCACCTCTGCCCATGCTTCATCTACTACCCATATCTCTGCCCCATTAAATTAATACATAATAGAAGATGGGTCAACGTTTTGTCATGAGAAAAGGGTCATTATGGAGTTCGGTGTTAGGGAAATCAGTTAATCGAGTGTACCTAAGGCGATTAGGTTCAAGGGAAATCGAACAGAAAACCATTAGCTCAAGACGTACCTGAAATCGAACACATAACGAACTGCTGTTGGAAAACAGTTTTGTTTATCCAAGTACGAGGACTGTTCAATAAAGAATGATCACAAATTTTTTGACAACCTATTCTTACTTATCCTCATAATTTTGATGGTCCTCAAAATAATCTCCCCTGAATGCGATGCACTTGTCCCAGCGTTTCTGCCAGTCTTCAAAGACATGCTGGAAACTATTTTTGAGAGATTTTTCAAAATGGCCTCCGCAGCCTTCACCACTGCTTCTGATGATGGATAATGCCTCCCACGAAGGCGTTTCTTCAGTTTAGGGAATAGAAAAAGGAGACATGGGTCTAAATCCGGACTATAGGGAGGGTGAGGGATGCACTTCACGTTGATTTTTGCAAGATGTTCAGCAACAACATTGGCAATATGCGGCCGCGCATTATCGTTGTGCAGCATCCAATCTGCCTCACGGAAATGTGGTCTTTTGCGCCTGATATGGACTTGCAATGTTTTCAAGACATCCCTGTAGTATTGTCCAGGTACTGATATGTGTGCAGGAACAACATGCTGATAAACAATTCCATGAATATCAAAGAATGACATGACCATAACTTTCCCAGCAGAAGCAACCTCCTTTTTGGGGGGTTGGTGATGAAGGAAATTCCCCCACTGAGGTTTGCTGTTTGCTCTCAGGATCAAAATGTTGTAGCCAAGTTTCATAAGCAGTGATTACGTTTGAAAGAAACTCCGGATCTTCCTCTAACATCAACTTTAGCTGCATGCAGACCTGCATGCCAATGTGCTTTCGTTCGGGAATCAACAGTCTTGGAACCCGTCGCGCACCAGCACGTCTCATTTGTAATATTTCTGTCACCAACGTGTGGGTGGCACCCAATGAAATGTTCAGTATTTCAGAAAGTGATCTTAAGGTAATTCGTCGAATTTCTCTCACAGTGGCAGCAGCAGTGTTGATGTTTTCTTCCATAAGAGCAGTAACTGGAGCACCGGATCCGCCTTCCTTTGAAATTGATTATCTCCCCTCTTTAAACAGTTTAAACTACCTTCCAGCTGTGCTGTAAGGAAGAACAGACTCTCCATAGGCCTCCTATAACATCGTATAGGCCTCAACTGAAGATTTGTTGAGATGAAAGAGAATTTCAAAGCCGCATATTGTTCCTTGCGTGTTACCTCCATTGCAGCGGTAGGCGATACTGGACATGTCTGAACTTGCCTGGTTCCCACAGGCGGGAACCAGGAGTACCAACAATGAAACTACTACGGCGTATTTGTTTCACATTAAGCTAACGCAAGATAATAAGATTGAATTTTAGTGCGAAAAATTTAGATCGTAAAAAATTATGATCATTCTTTATTGAACAGCCCTCTTATGTTAGAGCCATATGTTAAAGCTTTCTAAACATTTCACTATCGCTCTAGCATGCTTCATTCTTCATAGTGGTGTAGTGTGTAGTGTTTAACGCCCGCTTTTACTACATACGGCACCGCAGGCGGTGGCACTGATGATACATGAGATGAAGATGAAGCACCGGTGGAATGAAATGGCGGGGGAAACCAGAGGTCCCGGAGAAAACCCGCCCCAGCGCCGTGTTGTCCACCACAAATCACACTTTGCGGTCGCCTGGGATCGAAACCGGGCCGCCTTGGTGAGAGCCAAGAGGTCTAACCACTGAGCAACGGCGTGGCCTCCATTCTTCATATACCTTAAGTGAAAGTGTGCTGAAAATTGACTTTGATCAATAAGAAGTAGATAAAATAATAAGCTTTTGTAAGAATAGCTTGTAGAAAAGCGAGTAGAGAAAGGCATGTGAATGTAATACATAGGGTGCTCCGTTACTTATGCACTTCAGTGGCGAGCACCCTCAATTTCCGATAAAAGCATTTTCTTTCAGGAAGAGTGTCCATATGGCATGGTGGGAACGAAGGAGGGTTGGTAGTAATATATAATAATATAAATGTAGATTTTGCAGTCTGCATCTCCAAAGAACCTAAAAATTCTCGTTGATGGAGTGCCATTAAGATGTTTGCCCATTTTCAAAAGTTGCTATGCTAATGGAGTAATTTCCTGCTCCCTTCTGGGACATAGAGGGGTTGCCTTCTGCCTAAGGAGCGTTTTTATATCCGTAATGCAGCAATTTTCCTAGCAAATTATCTTTTTTCTCCTTTTTTTCAGGCAAGGGACGGGTTGGAGTCATTTCTCTTTAGGAAAAAATGGGCAATTCGTAGGGGCTGGAAATTATCGTTAAACTGCTAAAGAGTGCTGTAAGATTTTCCCAAGCGGTAAGGGGTTATTTTTCATGTGGCGTTCAACACCTTTCTATTATACATAGATAATTTGAAACAAGCATTGTAAAAAGTACTAATATGTTAATTAGTTGGTTTTATCCCGACACAGGATAAGATAGGCTCAGATTGAAAAATGCACTACCATTGGAGAGGTTTGAACCATGGAGTTTCTGCCTACAGTGCCATTGCTCTGTCCAAAAAAGGCACCACCATGGTAACAGCATTCTTCTCGGTAACCAAATGGGGTTATTTTTTAAATGACTTATAATAGTGATTTTACTTTGATACAATCTGTTTTAGGATCTCTTAACCATTAACTATGTTACTATGAATATTTTATTTCAGACTTTGTCATATCTCGCTCTTGAATACGTTGTACATTATCACGCCCGCTTGTAATTATGATTAAGTCTGTTATTATTGATAAACAGACCATTGTTGTGTATAAAACCTGTTTTACTCTTTTTAGGTCGGTACTGTGCCTTCGCTTACGCGGACACAGAAAACAATGCATCTGTCGTATTAATGAACAAACAATAAATGATCGATTTCACCATGGTAACCCAATAGGCTTTTGTAGTGACGCTCTTTACTGTAGTACATAACCACTATTTTATTTATTACATGAAACAATGCCACTACCGACGTTAGGAGAGGAATACCGCTACTACAAATTTAAAAGCTTCTTTGGCTCATAGTGTAAAATATAAAACAGTTTTACATCATATTAATAAACATCTTACAATAACAAATTTGGGGTAAACGTTCTTATTACCAAAAGAAAGGAGGAGAAACAGGGAAGGAAAGAGAGAGAGAGAGAGAGAGAGAGAGAGAGAGAGAGAGAGAGAGAGGAGAGAGAGAGAGAGA
Organism: Mantis religiosa; assembly: GCA_030765055.1. Lineage (NCBI taxonomy): Eukaryota > Metazoa > Arthropoda > Insecta > Mantodea > Mantidae > Mantis > Mantis religiosa. The sequence goes on from CM060948.1 coordinate 211,823,557, forward strand.
CTAGGTGAGTCATTGAGTGTGTCATTACAGTCCTTAAGCCACGGAAAGACACATTCTACGAAAATAGGCAATTATGGCCACTACAAAAATTATAAAATGTACTTCAGTAAGCCTAGCAGAATACTTATATACATAGAAACTAAAGCTCTAATCAAAAGAACAAAATAGGTGAACAGTCATATGTATATCGAGCTCTATTTATCTAATAACTATTAGATCAATCAGCTTTAATTACTGGTTATTTCATACGAGTATATGCCTATCATTTGTTGTGAGGTAGAAATGATCACGTGATAGGAGATAATATTAAAACTGTATAACTAACTCTTCGGGGCAACAGGCTCTTCCAGACCAAAGTCTGGATCAAAACGGTATCAAATAAATATAAAGGAAAACAAATTAAAGAAAATAAAATTTAACTGGTATAATGAGCTTAATGCATACACACACCCACGCACGCACGCACGCGGGCGCGCACGCGGGCGCACACGGGCACATGAGCACACGGGCACACGGGCACACAGGCACACAGACATGTGAAGTAGGAAATGTAGAATAAAGAAGTTGAAGCATGGAAGACATTGACACAGAGTAAATATTAAATAAAGAAAATGAATTAGAAACAAGAGAACAATTCCAGGAATGGGCAGTTTTGCAGTGTAAACAGTCAAATAACAATATAAGTCAGAACTAATTAAATTTGGAGCAAGCTCAGATGAAAAATTATGTCAAATTCAATGCACTTTACAAGGCATTCTAAGAATTGCCATAACTTCACAGCCTGTTTTGTCAAATTCCTTCCAATACTAAACCCTTGTTGAAAGCAAATAAGGACTTGCTTTAAACGGTTAAAGATTTTAGAATGATAGAAGAGTTTCGTTAGATTTGCCTAATGAAGTGCAAATATTAATAATGCATTACGAAATCTGCAACAGGGCTGATAAGTAAACAAAATAGGTGGTGTTTATATTGTCACAGTAAACTAGATTTGAGAAAATACTTAAAGTAACAGGGAGTAACAATTATATAGCATAATATTAAATCATTAGGATCAATATTCATGACTTTATTTGGTTATTTTGCGTGTTTCCATCGGGAACCACTTCTATAAACACCCCTGAATTTTCCTCTACCAATCAGCAGCCTAAGAGCGTTTCGTTGAAGCATCTGTCTCTCACTTTCTCGCCTCCCATATGTTTACATATAGGAACGTTCTAGTTTGAGACAGATTTTAACATTCAAGTTTGCTCTAACAGTGTTACTTTAAGGACACGTTAATTGGTTTACCTTTATGGCGGAAGAGCTTCTTAGTTTAGATTCCTCATAAGCCCTCGAAAAAACGCCGAGAGCAAATAGTCGATGGCAGGTAATCACGTTGACCTCAGCTCAAATCACTTAACAAAGTTCCTCTTGCTCAGTGGAAAGTCCATGGATTCTGCGTGCCCTTCCTGAACCCTTGCCCTAAATAACAACTCCTTTTAAACCAAAGCATTCTGCTCTGCTAAGCCTTGACACAAGAGGAGTATGCCACACTTACACCCAAGTTCCGTAATCGTCAGAGAAGCCGTTTAAACCACAGACTCTTCTTGTACACTACAATCCAGGTGCTGAAGCATTAAGGTTTGCGTCTAACATTCTGTAATATTGAGCTGATAATTCACGCAGATGTTGTTTAAAGCTATTTTTGCTTCAAATAACCGAGCGAGGGTTACTGTAGTGTCACCACGCGGTCGACCTTCCTGATCCAAAGTTTTTCTCTTCTTTTTTGGTGGGGGGAATACTGCTAAGGTTAATTATAGCCCCCAAATTTCCTATCTGCCCATTTCACTTCCATTCACCCTATTTGGTTGTTTCAACATTTTATGCACTGAAGGGAATCTTTTCGTTATATGTCAAGGACAATGCTCTCTGTAAACCTTCTTTCTTTGGATTGGGGGACGGTCCCGACCTCCCAGTGAGAAGTGTAGGGCTGGAGGGTAGACAGAGAGCCGGTTGTGTGAGGTACTACTAGGGGAGTATCCACACGTAAACTTTAGACACCCTGCCCTCTGCTGCCGTATCTCCTAGCTCCAACCATCCTTGGCGTAAAGTCTGTTTAGCCAACGTGTGTGCAGTTCCCAGTCAAAGGGACCTCAAAGGACGGGACCTCCCCGCCCACTAATGACCGTCATAAATCTATCTCCACACTTCAGAAATGGAACACTGCCGTTGGGGACCAATAGCAGCCCCCATTTGTTGAAAATGACAGTTGCATGTCTACTCCGCGTGGAGTCTCAGTTGCCAAATTTCCAACTTCCAGTTGTTCTGTTTCATTAGGTGCAAGACGGTGATGTTAAAATGTTGCAACATTGTAGAAAGGACCGTCAGGAGGAGGGTCCATGCTGTAAAACGATTATGAGGGTTTGTCAAAGAAAGCGGCCGCCGTGCACTTGCGTTGGGTATGAATGAATGTGTAGTGTTTAACGCCCGCTTTTACTACATACGGCACCGCAGGCGGTTTGCGTTGGGTAGACAGACTGTACTCTCATCTCACCCCTCCCTCAGTGGAGTTGTCCCATCATTGGCATGAGGGGCCCGCCTTGGTAGCATGTTTGCCTCACGAGTTGGAATCTTTCGTCAGGGTGAGTTACCTGGATAAGGTTTCTTCCGGAGTTTTCCCTTATCCTAAAAGACGAATGTCGGGTAGCTCTAAGCTCTATGGACCCTGGATCGATTTGAGCATCATTTCACCCATTTCATTCATCGTCCGATATGACTTATCGTTGGAGGACGTGAATTAAAAAAGATCGGCATAGGGGAAAAATAACATCTTCGTTAGTTCAAGATGTACGACCCCCTCTCCGAAACTTGTCATTACTCTAGCTCATATAATTCAAAATTAAAATTGAAAACATCTGCATTTGTTCCATTGCCTACGACCCACTCTATAGA
>CM060948.1:211828987-211866487 GCA_030765055.1 Mantis religiosa
CATAGCTCACCTATACATAATACATATCGCTGCAACAAACATTAGATCTGGCAGCATAGGTGATTCATAGTGTTCACAAGTATCTGTTTAAATTAATTGATGGAAATTAATCATTTCTCCACACTAGCCGTATATAGGCTAAGATATTTGATGGATGGAGTCAACATCAACATTCAATGCCATGGCCGGGATTTGAACCACGGATCTCCTGGTTTCCGTCCAGGACCTTTGAGCTACCATGGCCAACGTGCCTTCCTGACATTAAATTCTCCAGTTGACTCGTATATTTTCCCCGGTAGACGACTAGGGGCTCTCGCATCCGAGATACGCCGTTTGTGGCGACTTACTGTTGTAAGTACTTAAGTCCCAGGCTTCATCATTTAACTCTTATTATTTTAGTTAATTGATGGAAATTAATCATTTCTCCACACTAGCCATAGCTCCACACTAGCTGTTTTAATTAACACATAGTAGTCCATTTGAGTTCAGTGGTATGTGACGTTACTCCCCCACTCCTCCACCCTATGGCATGAGCGAGTCAAGTGTGCGAATGTCTTCCTCTTCGTGTGCAGGTCTTTGAACTGGCAGGGCGTAATACCCTGGCTGTGTAAGGTATGTGGTCCGAGGGACCATTTTTGTAATTAATTAGTTAAATAAATATTCTTATTAAGTGAATTGTAGTTTTAGATAGTGTCACCCATACATTTTGTATTAATGAACAAAATAGAAAACCCCTACCTGTCGCAAGTTATGTATTTCCTACTTTGATTCCTATTCCCCGTGTACGATCTGGCCGTGTGTACCTTATCCTTTACCATCCATGGTTAGGTCGTCACAATATGCACTCTCATTCACTCCTATCCTAGAAAACAGATCCGCTACCGGAGCAGATAAACAGTTGAAGCTCCTCTGTCCTTCATACCCCTCTAGCCTTTTTGTCGTGGGCATACAATAGTTATCCATTAACAGTTACTGAAATTTATATTTAATATATTTGTGAATGCAATCGTATAATAAACGCAGATAATATTCAGTTAGACAGTTAACCGCTTAGTAATCAGTGTTGTCAAAGCTATAGGAACTAATCTTCAATTTGCATCAGATAAGTTGATTTTGTATGGGAATCGTTCATATTCAAAAGCAGTTTCAGCCAATCGTTTATGGTAACCACTAATGTATTGTAACTGGAAGCTGGTAACCATGACAACAAACAACTTAATTGTTAGTGGTAGCCGCTAAATGTAACTGTTAACATACTGTTACTACAGTTGTAACCGCTTCTCAAAAAGAACTGTTTGTGACAGCCGTAACTTGACTCATTACTTGATGTAAAATACAAAGCAGCGAAGTTCCCATTTCCGATTTTACTACAAAGGAAGCATTTTTATGGCTTTATGGGTAGAGTTAAAGTGTTACAGGTTTTCATCGCGGACATGTTAAATTCTATCCTATTTAATTAGATTGAATGTGTCGCGCTAATGAGTACATAGGCATCATGTGTCTATCTTTCATAACGACCATGATACCCTTTCAGAGGATTGCAACAAAATGCATAGCAAGCGGATTTAACATTTGATTGGTTCACTACTGATCTCTAGTAGCTATCAGTGTATGGGCATGAACATTCAGTAATGGACGAGGTCAATATTGTCGCATTCGCAATCGTGGGTCTGCCATGGAGGAGTTGAGAGGGAGTAGGGGAATTGATCCACCCTTGTTATATATACATCGACTAGAGGGACGGGAAAGACGCGTTTTCCTGGGTGGCCACTAGCTTCGTCGCGAATATGTCACAAAGCCAGAAGCGAATCGGATGTCTGTGGAAATACCGCTCCAGACTTAATTCGAGAACATTCTACTATTAGGACGATTTCCCGAGCCCGGCAGGAGTATATAAGGGCTAATAATGCAAGGTCTTCTAGACAAGTCAGTCGGTCAGTAGCATTGTCTGAGTCGACAGAGCAGTGCAGAGAAGTGTGTGACATTCTAAGCTTAATGGTGTGGAGTCGGCAGGCCGTGGAACAGCGGTGTGATGCAGTTTACAAGTCAGTGAGGTTCCGTGGTGAGGAATTGCCGGGCTGTGGAACAGTCTGTGAAGCAGTTCACTAGCGAATATAAGACTTGTGCTCAGAATCAGCGTGCAAGAGGTGAAACGGTGTGCATGTCAAAGGCTTACCAGCAGCACAAGTAGGTACATGCTGAAAATTCATAAAGAAATATCGTATTGAAGTGTGCTTGTGGAAAAGAAGAAGTGATTGTATTTAGCATTGCGCTAACGGTTTTGGTGACAAATAAGGCCCTTTGAGGTGCACTTTGTGTCACAATATTTTCTAAGCTGGATTCGTTCACGTAAATCATTAATCATTCAATTGTATTTTCTAGTTTTTGAGTAAGCGTTTGTTTATAGTGCTGTGTAAAGCTTAAAATATACTGGAATTCTCTGTATAGCCTAGGAAGTGGTGTAATACGTTCTTTTAGGGCACTAGGAGGAATTTCGATATGTGTGACAGAAAGAAGCACAGCTACAGTCTTCAATGATCTGTATAGAAATCTCATTTTTGGAATTTTGCTACAATAACTGCAAAGAATATTTTATGCATTCTAAATTTCATGCAATTGAAAAATACATTACGCTCTGCTGGACGAGGGAAGGTGTACAGGTTGAACTGTCAATCGAGTTTGGGGTTGGGTACCCACTCTTAGCTAATCGAAAGATGAGTAGCACACAACTGCCTCAGGTGACAAAAAAGAAATTAGCCAATCGATGTACAGAACAGCTGCGGAATTACGCAGATCTTGGTTTGATACAAAACCGGCTTCCAGATCCGAGTATGGGCACCACTAAAACAACCGGCAAGTGAATAAACGATAGCAGCACATTATAATAAACATCCCTGATTTATTGTGTAAGGATACGAATAGCTTGTGCTGAGTCCACACGCCCACATTATCTCTAAATGGATGTTCACGTGTCTTGCATTACACCTTCAGCATCTACTGTTTAGTTTACACGAGTATGTCAGGTTTTATGTTCATTTTGAACAATAACTACTTCACTTTGTTTTACCAATGAAAACGATTTTGTAAAAATCGGCATATGAATATGTGATTGCTTATTTACTTTCTCTATTATTTGCTTACAGTAGTGGGAGTAGATAGTGCTCAGTGACCCCCGCACCTTGTTCTAAAGTTTTTTTTGATCCTATCTACTATTAAAGTCCGTTTAATTGAGTACTGGAAAAATACCCATGCTATGTAGATTAAATATAAATTAATTTAGACAGGTAGAGTCAGATTGAAAAATGCAATGCCATGGCCGGGATTTGAACCACGGATCTCCTGGTCTCAATCCGGTTGCTCTTAACCATTGAGCTACTATGGCCAACATGCCAGCATGACAGTAGATTCTCCAACTGACTTGTATTTTCCCGGTAAACCACTAGAGGCTCTCATATATAATGAGATACTTTTTGTGGCGGCTTACTACGCTATAGGTACTTACGTACCAGGTTTCATAGTGACCACTATTAGGTAAATTGATGGAAATTAATCGTACTTCTACATTAGCCATGTGTAGATTTGGATAGAGTTAGATTGAAATATTCAGTGCCATAGCCGGGATTTGAGAGAGTCCCTACAGTCTGATTTTTAAAAGAAGATACGTGAAGGTCATCAAGCAAGGGACGCGAAGGGTAAGAGGAGAAGGTCGTTGCTATGGAAACGTAAACAAAGGTTGTCAGATTGCTTTAACTGGTGAACCACATGCTCCACAGGTCGATTATTGCTAGTTTTGTGCGGGAAACAGGAGTTTACTTGAGTGTTCAGTTGCGGTATGTATTGTTAACCTACTTTGTGAAAGCAAAATTAATGGAAGCAAGACGTAGTGGCGGTAGGAAGAGGTAGACGGAGGATTCATGGCCCGAGGCAAAGATCAGCTTAGGTTCGGGGTGTTACATTGCATATCAAGCTAAAGAATTCGTCTGTTCTATTAGGGAATTCTTTGAACAGGAAGACAAGAGTTTGCTCCTTATCAATGAACAGATTGTTCCTTTCAACCAAAAGCGACAGCCCCATGTCAGTAGATATGCTTGCATGTAAAAGAATTCCTATAGGTCAAAATTCCGGCATATTGGCGGCGTTGATATGAACATAGCAATTTACAAATTCGTTAATAATAGTATATTGCTATAATAATGTGTTAAGTCTTTATACGGAACGAGGAAAGATTTGAAAAAAATGAGGCGCCTGCGTCGAGTTTTTTTGTTTTGTTTTGTTTTTCATTTTCCGAGAATGCGTTATGTGCTTACAACATGTGTATCGCATATCATGTTTTGTTTTGCACTATGTATAGTTATATTAATCTGAATGTTAGTAATTAAGATATTAAGGAAAATATTTATAAATGTAATTGAAGATAAATGTTAGATTTTAGAATGTGCATCGACTATGTGCTGCTATGGAGAAATTACATACCGTAGTAGTGCGGGAATTTACGATGCATAGCAACAATAACGGTAAGTATGGAATATTAGTAACAATGTAAAACTTATTTAAGGAACGCGCACATGTGAAGACGCTACAACACAGTTGTGTGAACAACTTATTTCTTTTGTTCTTAAAGTAGGCTAATACAAATTAAATATGCATGTTTTTGTTGAGGTGTGATAAACTCGAACGCTTGTTCATATTTTGTGTGTTGAGAGGGTAAAGAGGGAAGTATGCGTAACTTAGTTCTAGGCAACATACCAGCACCCCAAGTGGAAAATGCAGATGACATTCACGTATCTTCTTTTAAAGATCAGACTGTAGTGGTTTACCGGGAAAATACGAGTCAGTTGGAGAATTTACTGTTATGCTGGCACGTGGGCCACAGTAGCTTAATGGTTAAGAGCAACCGGACGGAGACCGGAAGATCCGTGGTTCAAATCCTGGCTATGGCATTAAATTTTTCAGTGTGACTCTACCTATCCAAATCTACACGCGGCTAATGCGGAAGAATGATTAATTCCAAACATAAATTAATTCTTTAGTGAAGTTTAATTTCTACATTATTTTTACTGTTTGGGTGAAACCCCAACAGATGTGGTGGGGACCGAATCAGAGAATTAGAACTACCACACGCTACCTCACTGCGCCATGGCAGGCACCTACAGTGGAAGTATTGTATTCCACTAAAAAAGTCTACATCAAAATTTCACTGGAAATACATATTTGGAGATTCTCTCCCGCTTAAGCATTTTTTAAAGAATGCGTTTGAGTCTGCAGGTGCGCGCATTCTTCTGTCTGTACACAGGATAACCCAAAATACAAAAAGTTTTTAAGTACCAATCCTGGTATCTATGTGCAGCGCCTTTCAAGGATGTCACAGGAATATATAAAATAACCCCCCACCCCAAACTTCCCTTTCCATGATTTTTTTTTTTTTTACTTTATTTTCACAGTAATTGCTCAAATTATTTTGATTAAACTGCCATGTGTTTAATATATTTTCAAGGCAAATGACATGTACATTTTGAATTTTCTGGGAATAAATTTTCAAGTGCTCTTCGTTTTGGAATACTTTTGTAAATTTAGCAAATTGTAAGAGATAGACACAATCTTACTTTTGAACATCTTGTTAAAGCAAGCTTAATAACAATGTCTGAGTTATTATTTTTAAATGTTACTTTATAGCCTAAATACCTGAAGATATTTACTCACTCCAAAATCATTGTTATCCAAATATATTTTCCTCAAGAAAAGGAATTTCTCACAAATGGCATTCATTTTTGCTTTCGTATATTTATTGTCATGCTATGTTTTTTTTTTCTTTCAATGACCTAGGATTATAAACAGTTAAACCACTTCAATAGGCGGCGTTGACACTAATAAATACAAATAAATCTAGCCTTAAATTTCAGTTGAACTAGAAGTAACCATGTTGTTTGTGTTCCTTTTCTTCATTGATTGTATTCACACCAAGGAGGTGAGTTCGCAGCCGTGTCTTACTCTTGTATTTATTTGCAGCAATCTTTAATACTTGTTATGGCTTTAACCACACTTATATATTGTCACCTAATTATCAGAAGGCACGACCAGCTAGCAGCTGGGTGGGCGACAGGAGGCATTTAGGCAACGCCTACCAATTTATCTTGTAGCGCTCACTGAAGGAGATGGTTAGGGAAGTGTCACGAGGCACTTTACCGTCTCTTTCCCCTCCCCCTGACGTCTGGAACCATCGGGATGATTCACTGAGCCGCAAAACTTCCAGACACAGCGATCTGCGTATATAAGGGATGCAGTGGACGTGTCAGTTGAGTTCTTGGCGAGCAGGCGTGAGGAGCGCCGTGCTACCGAACGGACTAGAAGACTGCGTGCGTGTATAAGAGGAGCTTTAAGCCAGCTCTAGAGAGAGTTGTACGTAATAGTGAGTGTGGAGTGGACCTGTGACTAACGAACTGGTGGATTGTAATTGTGTGCGCTACGTAATTCTATGTAATCGGCAAGTGTTCCAACTGTAATTCGGTGGAAATAAAGAACATTTTGAGCTTGTGCAATTGTACTTTTAATTTCGAGAACCCACAAAGTCACAATATAGTGCGATCCATATAAACCTGAACCATTTCAATAATTCATAACTTTTGAACCAGTAATAGGACACACGTGCAACTGTGTGAGAATATAATACACAATTGGGAGATTACATTATACTATTCACATATCTGAGAAAATATTGGAAGTGTCCTCCACCAGCATCTATACAAGTTTGCATTCGTCTTACCATATGCTCTGAAGTGTTACGGAGAGTATCCTCGCCAATGTTACCTATATCGGTTCGAATGGATTCCTTGAGAACATCAATTGTCCGTAACCTATTCTTGAACACTCTAGTTTTTAGATACCCCCAGAAGAAAAAATCCGATGAGGTTAGGTCAGGTGATTTGGGGGGCCACGAACCTTAAGAAATTATTCGATTATTAAAGAAACTGGTTACAAGTTCCGTGGTGTCACTGGATGTATGGCATGTTGCTCAATCTTGCTGGAAATAACCTTCTCTGAATTCGATATCTTCCAGCTGCTCCACAAATGTCTTGAAGATACCCATATAAACTTCAGTATTAAAGTCGTTTCAAAGAAACTTGTCAACAATTGTCAGTGTGGTCAATTCTCCCAGAGCCACTGAGATTATTAAAACAAATTTCTACATTCTACGAGCTTTTAAAGAGAAATTATGGCCAACTAAAATAGTTTAGATTTATATGGATCATACTGTACTTGTTTCAGAAATATTGAATACGCTGCACGTTAAACAATTTTCAGGGCTTGTTGACCGTGGTCTATTGGGTACCTTGTTCTCAGACGTTTCGTCTACTCCTGCGGTAGACATCTTCAGCAGCAGTACCGTGGTGGAAATGTTCTAACGGAAGTTCCGACGATATAACGCTGCTGTCGTTGAAGAACTCTACCATAGGAGTAGAAGAACTTCTAAGAAACCCATGGCCAACAAGCCCTGAAAGCTGTATTTATTATTATTATTATTATTATTATTATTATTATTATTATTATTATTATTATTATTATTATTATTATTATTATTATTATTATTATTATTATTATTATTATTATTATTATTATTATTATTATTATTATTATTATTATTATTATTATTATTATTATTATTATTATTATTATTATTATTATTATTATTATTATTATTATTATTATTATTATTATTATTATTATTATTATTATTATTATTATTATTATTATTATTATTATTATTATTATTATTATTATTATTATTATTATTATTATTATTATTATTATTATTATTATTATTATTATTATTATTATTATTATTATTATTATTATTATTATTATTATTATTATTATTATTATTATTATTATTATTATTATTATTATTATTATTATTATTATTATTATTATTATTATTATTATTATTATTATTATTATTATTATTATTATTATTATTATTATTATTATTATTATTATTATTATTATTATTATTATTATTATTATTGTTATTGTTATTGTTATTGTTATTATTATTGTTATTGTTATTATTATTGTTATTGTTATTATTATTGTTATTGTTATTATTGTTATTGTTATTATTATTATTATTGTTATTACTATTACTATTATTATTATTAGTATTATTATCATTATTATCATCATCATCATCATCATCATCATCATTAATTTGCAAATCCAAATGTAGGATGTAAACGCGTGCCCACGCTTCGCATACAAATGGGATAAGTTCCCTCCTGAATCACGAATTTGCAGAGAGTCGTGATGCAAACTAATGTGAGAACCAAGAGATAAACGTTTAAATTATAAATCGCCGTGTAGACTTCACACAACAGAGACGACAGGAAGCCAGAGATTGTCCCACACCTTGTTGTTGGTATATTTTGTGGGTAGTAAAGTGATTTTCTTCCCTCGTGCTTTGTTCTATTCGACCTTTAGTCGTGGTGCGGAAGAAGAAAGGTCTTATCCTCTCCTCTGCCTTTTCACACGGGTTGATCTCAAAACCCCCAAGCGATCAGGTTGTCGCAGCAGGGTTTTCGACTTTTTTTTTCCTGCAGTTTTAATGAAAAGACTTGATATCATCTCCAACAGCAACTGCTGGATCAGATTGCTTTGAGCAAAACCTCTCTCGTAAAGGCTACCATAATTGCATTAGAAGTGACTTTGTGATCTAAACCACTACGAGGTAAACTTTTTATATGATGTTCTCTCTCTATATATAATACACAGGTGTGAAAATTACTAACACCGTTACATTTTATGGTAAAATAATTATAAATTCTTGGCTTAAAAATTAATTTCAAAGTGTGTAGCCAAACCAACACCATGTGTAAATGCCTGTCACATTGTGAATACACATTTTCTTCCATTAACACTTCTATGTTAGAATTAATTTTGAAACCTAATTTTCAAGTCGAAAGTCTAAACAGAATAAAATGTACGGTCATGAACAAAAAAAAAATGTACTTATCTAATTTCCAGATGTTCTTACATTTGCACATGAACTACTGAAGGTAAAAATGAGTGAAATGTCTACATTTCATTAGAAAGTATACCTGCATCTATTGAGTAATGCATAAAAGTAAAATGTGTAATTAAAGTGTTCATTTTAAAGTGTATCATGTTGGCATTGTTACGAGTTCAAGATTTTGAAAAAGCATTAGCTCTAAGAAGAAAAAACCGTAACTAGTACAATGTAGCGGAGAAGTTGCCTGGCAAACACAATGTTCAGTCCTAATTACAGGAAATATGGTAACGGTATTAATCATCAAGCTAGACCAAGCCTCGTGTTTTCTCATATAAAAGCATACAGTAAAATGAACAATGAAACAAGTTAATATCCCTTGCATAGCGTCACCAACGTCCATTCATTCGACGCCGCACAAAGTTTTTGTAAACATTTGTAGAAGGGGCCCGCAACACACAACTTAACACGAACCATCGATATGAACAAAAACAAAACAAAAATATTCCCTCTCTAAACACGGCGTAAAATGTTCTCACGTTCTGACACAATATATTGGATGCTAGGCAACTTCTCCAATTCACGAGTTATACGTCTTCGCGGAAGTTCAAGTTGAATTGTAGGCTCAGCGGCCAGACAAGTGACGTCATACAGCATGTCAAGCACACACCTGTAAATGTACACCTTGCATATGATAGGCGTAAAAGAAAGGTAGCCCGCCTCGGTAGCGTGGATGGTAGCGTATCTGCCTCACGTTCAAGAGGTCCCGAGTTCGAAACTCGGTCAGGGCGAGTTACCTGGATAAGTTTTTCTTCGGGGTTTTCCCTTATCCTGAAAGACGAATGTGGAGTTGCTCTAAGCTCAATGGCCCCTGGACTCATTTGAGCATAATTTCACCCATTTCATTCATCGTCCAGTATGACTTAACGTTGGAGGACGTAAATTACAAAAAAAATGTTCAAATTTATAAACTTACTTTCTCTAAATTTTAAAACTTACACATTTTCTTTTGCTACGTTATGCTTTTGTCTTATCTCTTGCGATTTCACTGTTGTGCAAAATTCATTACTACGAAGTACAATTCACAGGCTCTTCTCATAAAATCTACATTTATTTGTGATGCAGACATATTAAAGGTAACAGTGAAGTTTAAGTACCTATAGCTTGTTATATTCTGCTTCCTAATGTTTGAGATGTAATTTGGTTCAATGTTTAAGGAAAATATAATTATATTAAGTTAAGTAAAATAAAGAAAAACTGGTAATATATAAATGTTACTTATATAAATTGTAATAGGATTTAGATATGTGTTCCCCACGCATTTTAACAGCTTCATTATCAATTCAAAGTCGTGCTATGTGATCTGTGATATTAATCTTTTAGTGACCATTTTAAATAATTAATAGCATTATATGTGACGTGTTGAAGCAATTTGTACAATCCCACTTTTTGGTGTTTTTAATTAACGCTGTTATGAACATGCAAAGTTTCAATCCCATTGGCCAGCCCATAGCTATGAAAAGATGAAAATATAAATTTACAGAGAATTGTGAACAAAGTGATTACATTTGAACTGATTAACGTTATTGAATTTCGGGGTAAAAAGTATCTCTTTCTTCTTTTCTGTTTCTATAAGGTGTTAAATATTTTTAGCAATAAACCTTGATCAAATTACTTGTTAACAATTCTTATTCTTTAGGCTAAATATGAAAACTAGGTTTCGACAATCTTACAGTTCATGGTTACCTGAAACATTACGTATTTTATCCAAAATGCTTAGAGCTATTTTACAAAAATAAATGATAGCGAAAAGTAATTTATGTGATATATCGTAGTTGCGATATGCTGTCATAATAATTATGCTGAGTATATACATAAGCATAAACACATACTCTGATCATTTACAACATATTCTTGGTTATTAGTCTGAATTCTCAAAATTTTCAAAAATATTTTCATGCAAAATCGTTATTCTTTGTAATTATTTGACTATCGCTTAAAGCCTACTGCATTCCCCAATTTACACTGCGACTGCAAGAAAATATATAATAATGCTATTTCTACAATTGTTTATTCAATTAACATGACGTAGATAAATCAGCCCTTTAGGAATAGTTTACTGAAGAATGGGAAGAGAGTCATGTGAATGTGACAAATCTGATTCTTATAAAAGTGCTTGTTTTGGTCTCAGGATGCTTCAAAATGCGCATTTTTGGTGATACCCTATTGAGATATAAACAGTAGAGTACGTAAAAATGTAATTTTTAGTAGATTATTGAAATAAGCAAGGGAGAAGGGGATAGCCATGTAGGTAAAACTTAGTCTAGTAGATATAATTGAAGTTATTTTATCGTAAATTAATTAGTTTAGCACTTGGCGTTCTAACTTGGCTGTTGCATGCAATTCGTCGCATGTACTTGCACGGCGTCAAACCTCGGAATAGTGGTTCACCCTGTCTTAGACTTACTAAGTACATGAGAACTTTGCTGAGTTCATCAAATGGTTAGACTCCCCTGAGACTGCTGGCTCTTGAACTGTAAAAGTTTAATTTGCTCTGAGTTACGTGTGCACCAGGTTACGCTAGACCAAGGTTAAAACTACCTACCATAAATGGCAAGCACATTACGGTGAACTGTTAGTACCGTACAAGGCCAAATATGTGCAAAGACTGTTTACTTTTCCCATCTGGCTGGCGAAAACGACTACTACACACTTTTACATTCCTTTGGGTCAGTGTGTAAAGTGTACAGCTCCTTACAACAGTTTCACGGATATCTGAGCAGACGCTTTCTTAAGGATATCTATGACTTAAAATTTGAAATCCTGAACTTATATCGCTGTTTGTTTAAAGATTTATACCACAGATGTAACTAAGTACAAATATGACACAGCCCAAGTTTTGTCAATTTCACTTTAATGGTGTGGAAAATATATTCAAATTTAATTATTGTTGGTTACGTCACCTAAAAGTCCCTTGCGAAGAAATAACTTAAGTTTTGGTCTAATATTTTAAAAACAGGCTCCCAATACAACCAATTTTTGAATTTATCTTAGGTTTCTCTGTGTCTCAATAACTTCAGGCTACAGAAATGTTTAAAGCTATGAATATGGCTTTTTGCCCAAAATTTGACATTTTTGTGGTTTGAAGCAAAGAAAGTATGCTTAAAATGCATCGCACAATAAAACTCAGGGCAGTTTTTGTTCACTGTGTCGCTGTGAACGTGTGTAGCAAGTTTCATTAGTCTAACGCTAAAACTGCGACACAAGGAGCATCTTAAATGATGAAAAATTCCGAAATTTCCAATAGCGAGAAAAGAAGGATAAAGAATTAGAATTTATATCTAACGCTAGTATTCACGTAACTTTCAAACTAGATTAGAGCATTTAAAAATGTCTTGCGGATGTTATTTAAGCATTCTTTGGATTCAGGAAGGCTTACACTATTTTATAGCCTAAAAAGAGGAAAATGTGATTTTTTTGAAAATGTTCATGAAACTTCAGTCATACATATCCCTAAGTTCTCTGGCTACAAATGATTTTTTAATAAATTTTAGCTTTCAACCAGCTTTACTAAATTAAAACACGGTATCCAGTCTGGTGCTGTGCCTCTCCAAATTCGGTAGGAATTGTACTGCGTTCCAGGCAAACATATGTGCAATCCTTGTCTATGCTAAATGAGGACTGAAAGTGTTACGGACATAAGGGCACACTGACCCTCTCTGATAGGTTGCCCTTAAGCTCTTGTATTCATGACAATTTAAATCTAAATTGGTATGGGGATGTCTTCAAACGTCGAAGCCGCTGTCAACACACGATCTTGATGAGATCTGGATATCTGCAGAGTCATAAGGGAGTTTAGGAAGGGAAAAAGCAGGTCAGTAACTTAAGAAGGGATTACAACTCTTGACTATGGAGCTGCGACCTTTCTTCACTATAAGCAAACCATGTTCCAAGGACGGCATCAGTAAAAAGGACTAGGGAAAAGCTTAAGATGTACTGACTCAACACTATGTAAACACTTTGACTTTGTGGGTTTATAGAATTAAAAGTCTTGTTTGCAGAAATTTTAAATGCACTTAATCACAAGTAAAAACACGCTTTGTGCACCCCTTACAGGCTCTAAAAATGACGTGTCGTACAAAAACGCAGTCTCTCGTTGCTTCACCACACGTAAACAAACGAAAGAAATCACTTGCGGTACACTTCAAACAGCCGCACAGCTGCATACACAATTAACAGTTCTCAACTAGCAACTGAACTCGCTCATCCTCCCTTCCTCCCTTCCTTCTCTTTATCTCTCTTTCTTTCCTTGCTTCTTTCTTTCTTTCTGCGCCGCACTATCTCTCTTTCTCGTCAAGCGACCAGCGCTCTGCGGCACCAACCCACAATGCCTCGGCGAAAATATATAATCAAAGGAGTAACGAAGGCTTAAGCAGATTTTTTCTTAACTTGGTATAGAAAGAATCGGCATAGAGTTACTTGCTGGGGTTGGAATTATCAGGTTTCCTAGAAGGCGATACTATTTTCAGCCTCTGTGTTGGAGAGGAGGAAATAGCCCAATACGTTAAATTACGGGGCACTGAGTATAAGATGATTTCATTACTTTGGATCTTAATTTTGGACAGGTAAATGACCTTATCAAAGGAAAGGCAGTTCTGGCGTTTATGAAACCTTAGGAACTCCTGTTGCTATAATAGAAATGGATAGTACCAAAGACCTCTGAAGGTCGAGATCTGCAGATCTTGGAAGCTTCAAACATCCTCGGAATTGTTGCTGCTGCCTTCACTCATTCAGCATTACAGAGGTTTGTTTTTGAGTTCGGTGAAAAGTAGGTGCAGGGAAATCCACCCTCCCCTCTTTTGCATAATGTTGTCCATTACTGCTACTTATTCACCGATGAGGACTGTACAAATATGACTAGAGTAAAAGAATGGTTCATACATAAAAGTCAGTCAAAATTAGTATTGACTGTGGTGAAATTTGGCAGGGAATACTCCAGAAGATAAACAGTGTTCATACAATGTTTCAAACATTATGTTAAACGTTGTTTTGATTCTAAATAATTCAATGGGTTTCCATTATTTTAAAAAGGGACGAGAATTTTTTAAGGATCCATATGCTATATCACAATAAGGGCGGATATTGCTTTAAAAATTGGCAGCTTTTGATGTAAAAGAAAAGGCTATGTAACTCAGATTTTCGTACATTATTAAATAAAGAGGTAATTTATTGCAAATTATCAATAGCTAAACATATGTGCTTTTCCCTTTACTGCTTAATCCTGGTCTGCTTCAAAGTAGAGTTTTCTTGCTTTAGCATATTTGTTTGCAGAGAACACTACAAAGCCACCATCGCTTCCAACCTGCCTCTCCATCATCCCCTAATGTGTCCTTAACTCGATGGGTTACTTACTAAAAACTCTCTTCTCTCTGGTGATGGATGATACATAAAATGCAGTTATAATTGGGATGGGAAATTTGTGAAAAAAAAAAAAAACTGTTCCAGGCTTTATATTAGGATACTGTCTTAACCGGTCGAGTTGGTAACATAGTAATGTGAGCAACTGGCATTCGGAGGTCGAGGGTTCATTCTGACTTGGGTATAGATATACAGTATGCCTTCGTTAAGTCGAAATCGAATAAACCGAAAACTCAGTTAGACGGTATTAGCTGTACGGTTCCTGCCGAGTTACATGGAAAAATCTACCGCCCAAATCAAATTTCGTATACTGTACAACGTTGTGGGCGACTAAAAACAGGAGAATGTTTTGGTTTTGTTTACCATCAATTGTGTCCTCTTCATTGTTGTAAGCCAAGCTTTTCATTTGGAAAATGGAAAAGCGTCCACCGAGAGAACATTTACAATTGCTCTTCCTAGTGCCTGAAGCTCTAAACCCAGATATCTTTACATTAGCACGCTGCTTTATGCGTAACTGCTTCCCTTCTGTTGCACTTACAGTTCACATATTCTCTACAGAAATTATAAATAGTCCGGACGGTTCTGGTGGGATTTGAACCGCGAACCTTTCATATCTTAACGACCTCAACCTCTCGTATCGGTAAACAGTGTTTCCATTGAGTTAGATTGCGATAATAATTAAAGAGAATAATCGGCCATTAAAGAAATTTGTGTATTGCTAGCTATTAGCTGGTAGATTAAAAGAAAAGATGAAACCACCCTCTGTTTCAGAAATTTAGTTGCGTTAAGGCGCCTCAAAGACATCCATTAGGAATATCGATTTTTCAAGTCGAGCGCTCTCTTATCCCATGGTTATGCTGTGATAAATTTTAGTATCGAAGCCCACTTAAAGCGTGGATAGTATAAATTAAATATACATATACATATATCCTACTCTGTCTTATAAATACTGTTACTTCGGTGACTCGGAAATTAGTGTCTTTTATCACAAGAGAGGCCCAAAAGTCCGTCCAGCAATACCTAAAAAGTTTCATAGACAGACATAGAGCTAAAGAGTCTGGAAGTCGTTTAGGGAGTCGAAGTTTATTAGTTACTAAGGGGCTATTTATCAAATTTGATACCTAGAATAGCTCTTTGGTGATTTTTATCATTGCCATGTAATATAATATACATATCTTGTTTAAATTTATTAGGAGAAATTTAATTTTTCTATAGTGTAGTAGGTTGAACATAAACAGATCTGGACAAAAAGTCGTAATATCGAAAAACAAACTCTGGTGTGCTTAATTCACATGAGCTTCTCTACACATTTATCAACGAACTGTTATTACAAACGCCTCTTTTATATTATATTAGATTTTTACTGTGCATATTCCAAAATTTACAATTTACAACTTTAGGTTACATTTATTTGTCATTACCTTGTTACTACCTTGGCTTACATGACACCCTGGTCTTCTGCTCTGCCAGTTAGCTCTTAACCTCCATGCCTCCTTGTTACCTAATTAGTCCCGTCCTTCCCCCTCATCTTCCTTTCTTATATTCTTTACATTTATGGCCCATTTTTATTTTACTTTCTGCAACAATACTTCTTACCTTCATTTACTCCCTGCCCGTTAACATTTTCATAGCTACTATCCTCTTTTCTACTTTCTCCCATTTTCCTCCCAAACCTTTTTTCTCTACATTGCAGCCTCCTCGTATTCTGTTACATAGTGTTCTATGTTTTCTTTTCCCCCACACAATTCTTAAATTCCCTTTTCCCTACCTCTTATCCCTCTTAGAAATATTATTCCTGTTCTCATCCAACCTAACTCTCTCTTGCCTATTGCAGTAATCCACATATGCTTCTCGTCCCCAAATTCTTTATATTTGCTTGTAAAATTGTAATGATTTCATATTTTCTAGACGACCATATTTCCTCTCTTTCTATATCTTCTTTCTGCATTTTACTAATTTATCCACATCGCTTGTATTTCTTTCCTCTAATCTCCATATATCTCTCATTCCTATTTTTTCCATAATTCCTCCTATCTCTGCCCACCAACTATTTGAGTTCACTAATCTTTTTTGCTGTCTCATGCATAATTTCATAATTTCCCCTTCTTCTTTGGCCAAACACCTATACCGAAATTTTATTATTCTTTCCATTCTTATTCCATTTCTTCTTGTCTTTCCTAATTCTACTAAAGTTACTTCCCTGGGTGCTGATCTTGGTAAGTCTAGTAGCTCTTTACAAAACCTTCTGTAGTTTTGTTCCACCGTTTTGTTTACCTCTGCGCCCCCCCCCCCCCAGATCTCCACTGCATACACCATTTTGGTTTCAACTAGTAGTGCCTCATGCTACTCGAATTATTTGCAGAAGTTATAAGTGGGATATAGAAGGCTTTAAGCGAGAGTCAAATCGTTTAAGAGCGGGTCGCTATGTGATGGCAATCAAATTTCGTCTCTCTGTTTAAGTATCAAGGGGGGATAGTAATTTTCCAGTCGAGAAAAACTGAAGTATTAGATTTTAACGGAAATAATTGAACTTACTCTGTGTGTGTGCGTGTGTCGCTAACTTAGTATATGACACGAAGTTTTTAAGGTACATTTACAATCCCAAAGTGCCGTTTACATGAAAAAATGCTTTACCTTTTATTTTGTCAAAAATGGTTCTAGTGGCTTTGGTCAAAACATTTCCCGTTTAAGATTTATCCTTGATAAATAAAACGCACATTTTGCATTTTCTTTGAGTAATCTATAAAGAGTTCCTTATAGTGTGTGGCTTTTATGTAATGGTAAACAATAAAAGTTAGACACAATTTTTCCGAACTAACTGTCACTTCTAAGACATTCTTTTTTTTATTGGTTGGCATTTTTAGACACATGTTTAGACACTTCATTGTAGATGGAAATATATACCAATGAACAAGGAAGTACACAGGAGAATATATTGTTGTAAGAATAATTATGGCATGAACGTAGAGAAAATCAGGTTAACACATCAGATTCTTTTCCGCACATGATCTATGGCATATATTGATTTTGTCTTTTTCCCCTCCCAAAACAATTCTCTTTCAGTCCAAGGGAAATGTTAAAATTCAAATCATAAATGAAATGGACTCGTTAAACGGTTTAAGCCCATGGGATGTTACGCATCCAAAATTTATGGGATGAATTTTAGGGGGAGGACTATATATGGAAGGGTTATAAAATATTCACAGTCTATATTGAACAAGGATTCATGTGGCCGCGCGTAAACCATCGTAAAGAGGATGTGACAAGTGAAGGACCTGGTTAGCAAGATGGACTACTATGCCCTTTGTCGTGACGTTGACAAATGGTAGAGCAGATGACTGTCTATAGACAAGTGGCTTCTATTTCTGCCAGTTGACAGACGAGTTTCGGAAAAAGCAAGTCTCTAATGGTGACGTCATGTCATTCTGGAATTTGGAAACACATAATCGAGACAGTATTCTGTCACCAGGTTTCTCCTCGGACTAAAACATGAAAGGCGCTTAAAGCTCGACATAATTATTTTTATACGAGGTGCGTTCAAGTTATGACACCTCCTATTTTTTTCACAAAATAATCACAAGAAAAATGTGAAACTAGTGTCACTTATTAACGTAATCTCCCTCCAGTCTTACAAATTTTTCACAACGTCGACGCCATGATTCCATGACCGCTGCGAACGCTTCTTTAGGAGTGTGGTTTGACCACAAGAAAATCGCTGAGGCAATAGCGGCGTGACCAGTGAATCTGCGACCTCGGAGAGTGTCTTTCAATGTCGGAAACAGCCAAAAGTCGCTAGAAGCCAGGTCAGGTGAGTAGGGAGCATGAGCAATCACTTCAAAGTTGTTGTCACGAAGAAACTCCTGCGTCGCGTTCGACCGATGCGATGATGCGTTGTCTTCACGAAAGAGCACACGTCCAACGCGTCCGCCTGTTTATCACGCAATGCTGGGAAAAGTTTATTCTTCAAAACATTTCGGTAGGATGCAGCTGTCACCGTAGTGCCCTTTGGAATGTAATGAGCAAGGATTACACGACTGCTGCCCCAGAAGATGGCCACCATCATTTTGTCAGCACTGGCACTCACACGAAATCTTTTTACTGGCGAAGACTCTGTATGCTTCCATTGAACTGACTGGCGCTTCGTTTCAGGGTTGAAAAAGGGCATCCACGTCTCATGCATTGTCACAATCGATTGAAAGAAAGTTGCATTCATGCCGTCATCACGCGTCAACATCGCCTGACAATTTGCCACGCGCGCAGCCTTGTGATCATCCGTCAGCATTTGTGGCACCCATTTGGAAGACACTTTTCGCATTTTCAGATAATCATGCAGGATTTTTTGTACACATCCCACACAAATGCCAATTTTGGAGGCGATGTCTGTAACACTCAATCCGCGAGCCTCCAAATTAACGTTCTCCGCGCCCTGGATCATGTCGTCAAACCGACTGGTGCGAGGCCGTGATGTCTTGGTTTGTTGTCACACGATGTTCTGCCTTCATTGAACTGTCGCACCCAAGAACGTACATCAGACACATTCATGGTACCATCACCACATGCGCCACTCAACTGGCGATGAATTTCAATAGGTATCACACCACGAAAATGGAGAAAACGAATGATTACACGTTGTTCTTGCAATGAAAACGTCACCATCTTAAGTATCAAAAACAGTCCTAACTCTCGTCGCTGCCACTGCAGGTCTATGCAATGTACAGTGCTGCAATCTATGTCACGCATTCACAAAGAGTCCACGTGTATTTTTTTTTTTAAAGCCAGAAGTTCCTATCCGTTCCCAGTCCTGAAAAAAGGAGGTTTTATAACTTGAACGCACCTCGTAACTTAAGAGGATTATTGCACTTAAAAGAATAACTTCTGCTTCTCTACTGCTTATTGCATTCCACCCAAAAATTCGTTACCGAAATTTCGTGAGTAATACTTATTATAAGGGCTTCTGAATAAATTAAAAGAAAAAAAATATATCAGAGCAATGTCTGTAGGAGTGACGTGAATCGCAAAACTAAAACGCCAAGTGTCGATAAACTTTCGTTGTTTTTCAAGGATGCTACACGAAGATTTTAAAGAAAATCTTCCCTCCATAAATTACCTTTTACATGGAAACGTTTTCGTACTTTTTATTTACTCCAAATAGATCTAATAATTTTGACAAAAACAACTTTGCATTACAAAAAGAAAATGTATATGAAGAAATCGTCTTCAATCTGAACGAATTTGGCGTAACCTGTAAACCGTAGGTAAAAGAGAGACAAGATTATATTGGACACAAAATGTAGATTTCGTTAAATCGCACAATTTATGTCATATATGTACAGAACGTTGATTTTATAGCCTATCACATGTATGCGGATTCGGCACGCTATCTACGACATCGTGTTGTATGCTCATGAAGTTATGAGTAATAGTAACATGCGCTATAATGAGCACTAAGCTTGTTATAAGTGGTGTCCATCTGAGATTTGATCCGACCAAAAAGCCAGCGTTCTATGTCTGTACACAATTTGAATTTGTTCAATTTGTAAGCTCGTATTAAGTTTTTCTCTCATCATGCAAACAGCATAACATTTCAAAGTAATAAGTTCATCGATTTTACGTACTAGAACATCGAAATACTACTAGAACACTGGAGTATTAGTAACTCGCCGCACAGTAAGTGTGTCTGCTTGTCCCTGATATGAAAGATAGAGATAATGACTGCAAAATATGAAAAAATAACCTTAATGATGGTAAATGCATTAAGTGGGTATTTAAGCAATTATTTGTTATAATATTCCTCAGAGCTAAGTAGCTCTACCTTCTACCCCCCCCCTACTGCGGTTAGTATGGAATTGGCGATCTCCGTGTCCCGAAAATCTCTCAATTGTGAGGCTCTTAGTGGTGACAGAGCGCACACCAAATGCCCAAACAACTTTGGTCCACATGCGTGTTTGTCTCATAAACATTTACCTCCCTGAACACAAACTTGCGCTTCGGGAAGCGCAGGAGGTAACATGGTAACTTGTAAATCCCAGTCCCTAGTAATCAGTTGGGCTGTGTTCGTATTCGCTGTTAAAGGTCAGTCCCGGGTAGGGACCATTGCATAAGCTGATGCACTCCTCAAGGCGACTGGGTCCCTCCGTCTTTACATTGGGAGGTGAGACCCTGAGGTTAGCAACGTCCATGCCAGGACTCTCATTTAAGCTGGGGTGGCACCCAGGTTTTGAACAGGCCATCGGAGGCGTTTGCATTGGTGGAGTATATTGTCGCAACAATATAGCAACAATGCTATGGCAGCAACAAAAATAATAAGAATCAAAACCATTAGAAGCAGTGGAAAAGATGTAGCAGAGTCTTGTGAACCTCACTACGTGGTCATTAACAGAACTGAGGAAGGGCGGAAATATATACTACAATGAACCTCTTTATTATACAGAAGATTTTATATAAATTTCTGATCCGGTTAAGTCATTTATGCGATCTCGCAATGGCACGCTTCTGGTCGAAGCTGTTTCACCAACATAGGCTGTGCGAAGTATGAACGCCAATATGCTTGCGAGCTCTCCAATGCGCAGGACTCTGAACTCCTCGCGTTGTGTTATAAACACCAGAGCATTGGACGGTATGTCCAATGAGAAGATTTAGGGAAACCTGGTGGAACAAGTTGTGACCTATGTATATCGAGTCTACCGCAAAGAAGTGGTGAACTGGTGCCCTCTCGTACCTCTTGCCTTTGATCGGGTAGATCTCCCGCAAAGGATTAAGGTAGGGTGTGAAGCTACTGAAGTGAAGCAGTATCTATCCAATGCATTGAGGTGTTACAAATGCCAGCTCTTTGGCCACACGACTGATTCTTGTAATAGAGTTGCTATCTGCGTTTACTGTGGGGAATTCAAGCCTGATGATGCATGTACTTTACCTGCAATATGTTTTAATTGCAGATGCAGTCACTCATCGAACTCCAGAGAATTCTCCCATTTTAAGGAGGAAAAAACTATCCAAGAGATCCGGGTAAGAGAGAAGGTGCCCTGTTTGGAAACACGAAAGCTCCTGCGTATTCGTTAGCCTTCTGTCCCTAGGTCGGGTATTTATAGTGCAGTTGCACCTAAGCCGCTACCTAGACGTGAAATCGTAACAAAAACTAGCGACTTAAACGGGGCAGTAATTGCGGAAAGAATAATTACACAAAGATCACAGCCAAAGCAACAGGAACAACACTGACCACGACTACCAAGTCCAATCCTAAGAAGAACATTTCTTCCCACTCACCGCTGGAAGATCGACATGTTAACCAGTAATATATAATGTTTCACCAAGAAAAATGAAGACCGCATATGAAAGAACCGACTTTCTTAGGGGCAATAATAAGACCAATAAAAACAGTAAGGCAGCGTAAAAGTCCGCGACATCTCCACCCACATCATCTTCTTAGGAATCATCTGGAAAGGACTCATATCGGCGACAATCATCTTCGTCGATTGCAGTTTC
This sequence comes from Mantis religiosa, assembly GCA_030765055.1. Classification (NCBI taxonomy): domain Eukaryota; kingdom Metazoa; phylum Arthropoda; class Insecta; order Mantodea; family Mantidae; genus Mantis; species Mantis religiosa. The sequence continues at coordinate 211,850,886 of CM060948.1, forward strand.
CGATCGGTTCGAGGCTTCCGAGCCAAAATTTTTAGTTGGAAAGAGGTCTTCCTCCATAGAGATATAAAGCAAGACGATCCTGCCCTCACTGCCAGAATGACAGAAAAAAGAGAGGATAAACCTGTTAAAAAGAGTGTTAGCCCAACAGCCAAAGAGGGGCAAATTGGTTCGACCACCGCTGAAGCTAGATTATAAAGTTTGGTGAAGATGACGGTTTTTTTTGTGCCCTTTGGCCTTATATATACATGTGTGTATGTGTATGTGTGTGTGTGTGTGTGTGTTTGTGTGTGTGTGTGTCTGTTAAAATCTTTCTTTGGTTTTTGCCTTGATTGAATACGTTTATTTTATTTGAACCTTTATTTAGAATTTTTATACTTTAGAGTGACATATATCGCTATTGCCATGGTTAGTTTTAAGAAGGCGCTTATGACCACGTAGTTCAGCGTCCTTATATATACAATATTATTTCTACCTTCTACAATTTCCAAACGGAAAAAAAAAAAAATGTGAGAGAGACCACTTAAATTAGTCACTACCTACACTTTCGGTATTATTGTGCAGCAATAGAAATTACGTGAAACTAACTAATATTCTATTGCGATCAATCTGTACATCAGAAATTATTCTAAAACGGGAATTTACGGCGCGTCTTAATAATCACAATCAACTCTTTTCAGTTGCAAAAATCTCTGGCATTAACAGAAATATTGTCTTATTAATCTTTACGCATTTGTTACGAATCATTTCTGTAAGTACAGAAAATGTACGGTAATAAAATTGTAATTTTCTGAAGTGTGATCATTGTGCACAAATGGGCTACTGTCGTGATTTAAGCGACATGATATAAATGCATCAGAATGCTAAACTATACAAAATTGTGTGCATATAATTTTAGATACTTTACATGCAATTACTAATGAAACATGAAGTCCTGTTGGTTTAATAATAATGAAACTGAATGAGATTAGAAATAAAAATGTAGATTCCCCATATTTCTCCTTGTCACAATATTCAATGACGTTATAGCAGGTGGACAACTGTCCCGTCTTTTACGTAAGCACGTATCTGTTCGTGTGTTAATACAAAAATTCATTGCAGCTTTGATGCCCAGATTAAGATAATGATTACTAACAAATGAAGTAGGAACTATCAACTTATAATTGTGCTTACGTTTCCAAGTTAAGACATATTTGGAAACTGACTTAGCCAGAAAAAGTTATAATGGGATTGGAATCTGCAACCCTGGTTACAAATGGCAAAGAGGCCATATAACAATCTCGAATACGATGAGAATTAAATTGTGATAATATTATTTATGATAATATTATTAATGATCATGGTAATAATAAGTTAGTGCTCTAAATAATTTTCACAGTTTGGCGATGGATGTGCTCTTTTTGCTCTAGTATTATGATTTCTATACATGGTCGAAGGGACAGTGTCCCCGTCGTGTGCTACCTAGCCAGCCTGCACTTGAACACGTGTTCCATGGAATAATACAGAAGTGTGGTGCTTATATGATATCCATTGGAATGTATTAAATACATTTCATAATATTGTGACTTTGTGGGTTCGTAGAATTAAAAGTCCAGGTTGCTAAAATTAAAAAAATGCTCTTTATTTCCGTAGAAAGACAGTTTGTACACCCTTGGAGCAGAATGACGTAACATATATCAATAAAATTTCTCGTCACTTCTGCACATGTAAAATAAACAAAAGAGTTCACTTTCAAATCACAGCTGCACGCACACAATTATCGAGTCCAATTACGACTGTCCCCTGACAACTAACCCCGGGTTCCTTTTATACCTCCACTCATGGTTCCAGAAATTAGTGGAATGTTCTGTATCAATCAAGAAAGCGAACCTTCCAGCCAGCTATCTGCCTCTTTCTTTCTTTGTTTCTGCAAACTTTTACCTCCGTGCTACATTGTCTCTCTCTCTGTATGCGCGTCGGCCGCGCCCGTCGCAACAATGCTCGCGACAATATTTAATGAAATGTTAGGTGTCAAAATGTTTTTGAGGTGCACGTGCTGTTTATAACACCTGAGTTCGAATCTCGGTCAGGGTGAGTTATCTGGATCAGGGTTTTTCCAGGGTTTTCCCTTATCCTAAAAGACCAATATCGGGTAACTCTAAGCTCACCAAGTGGAATGGCTTAGGCGGATTCATCTGTGGCCCGCATTATGGAGGCCCGGGTTCGATTCCCGTGGCCGACCTACCTGACCCATGGGTTTTTTTCGGAGGTTTTCCTGGGTCGCCAGGCGAATGCTGGGTAGGTTAATTACTTCCACCGAATATCCTGTCCCTCCATTTCATCTCCATTATCATTTCATAAAATCTCTCATCTGGTGGTCGCTTTCACGGTAGAAGTGTCGACGGGTGTCTCGGTGCTGCATGGCAGGATGATATGCCCTGAGTGAGCCACTTCCTCCTCCGGTAGGTTGGTTGCCGGTGTCCGAAGCGACTGCTGGGACCACTTCCGAACCACATTAGAGGGGAATGTTTGTTGTTCTGGCCTACAGGGGTGATTTCTAAGTAAAATGTCCTCTGCGCTGTTGTGGCTCCTTGGGACAGTTAAGTGCAGAGGTTCTACTCCCATTAGTCCTGGACCCGTAGGACCAAGGACCCGGGCCTCCTTCTACCCGGGAGCGATGGAAACTCCGGGGCTCTTTCCATAGGGCAATACCTGATTTCTTAAAAAGCCCCCCCGCTGAGCAAGACGGGATGGAAGTGGATACGCCACTTACGCGCGTCAACCCCGCAGGGAAGACTACCGATAACCTCGGTGGGGCCGTAGGTGATCTAGCACACCCACTACTAGCTCTCCAGGCTAGCACCCGGGACTATTGAGGCAACCCTCTACCCCCTCCGGGCGGCCCTTGGCAGCCTGGCCGGAAGTACCCATTTACCCGTGGGCTAACGGGAACACACTGCCCCCTCGAGTCCAACCCAATCCGAACAACTCCCATTCGGGAGGGGTTCGGCTGTTCGGCCCGAGGTTCCTCTAGTAACGTCAGAGGTACCACGAGTGCTAAGGGTCCGCAGCGCCCGCACTTTGGCAGCTGAAGGGGACGGATCCCCTCCCCTACGGGAGGCTCCTTGGGACAGCCGCCCTCAGCCTTCATTCGCCTCATTCTTCCTCCCGAGGATATCCCAACTGGGGGCATAGGTACAATAGATCAAGACTGGACGCAGTGCCAAATCCCCTTCTTAGTAATCCTAATCATAATTCTAAGTTCTATGGGTCCTGGGTTCATTTGAGTATCCTTTAACCCATTTCATTCATCGTCCGATATGACTAAACGTTGGAGGACGTAAATTAGCAAACAAACAAAAAAACTCGTTCTGAATGATGGGGGCTTCAGAGACTATTCTTACCAAGTACAAAATACATATATTCAGTTCATGAGTAATAAAAGTATATATAACATAGTGTTTTAATAAAAATCGTTGAGTCAGCTTTAACAAAATCGAAATGTTGGAACATATTTCCATGTAAAGGTAGGTCTGGGGTGGAGAGATTTTCTTGAAAAACTTCTTATCGCTTTCATTTAAGATACATGAATGTAAATGTAGGTAAATTCCAAATTTGGTACACAGACGCAAATCTTTTGCTAAATATGATTGAGGCTCAGGAGCCTCAAACTATGAATTTTCGGTGCATTTTCGGCATCGAATGTGTGGGTGGAGTACAATACTTCTTACGTTAAATAAATCTGAGGTCTGGTTTTTGTTACACTTTAAACTTTATCAAACTATGGCATAGTAATTTGAACATGGAGGTATCCTTTGACAGTTTTGAACAACTTTTCCGGAAACAAAAATCATTGTGAATAAAATTCTATTCTCCGTTTTTCGTGTAATGTGTAGTGTTTAACGCCCACTTTATTACATATGGCACCGCAAGCGGTGACACTGATGATACATGAGATGAAGATGAAGCACCAGTGGAACGATATGGCGGGGAAACCGGAGATCCTGGAGAAAACCCGGCCCAGCGCCATGTTGTCCAACACTAATGTTACTTTGTGGCCCGCCTTGGTGAGAGTCAAAGCACTCAGCCACGGCGCGGCCTCGTCCTTTTGTACATTAGTTCCGATTCAGTTTTATTCTGCCATTTGCAACATGTTTTACAAAGCATCTTAAAAAAAACACTAAAATTACATTTTTACTGTTCAAAATATAAACTAATAAATCTACTTACAGATTATTAGCAATTTTAGATATTTATACAAAATGGAATCATAACAAATTTTAGCGCAATACTAATACATTTTAATTAACCAAGTCACTCTTCCATTTTTGTACTCGTCAATTGAGTAGAAAGCGTTTTTCGCCAGGTAAGTCTTTATTGCGGAAATTTTCTTCACTTCTTCATTTGTTGCCTTGATAGAGTGAGGTAAATGATTTTATAGATTTTTTACGGTGCTTTCTATATATTTGGCAGCTAATTTTCGCCTGAACCTATTTCTAAAGTAGTTCTAGGGCCGTATTCCAAACAAAAAAGTGGGGGGACTCACCTAAAAGATTTACCAGAAGCTGGAGAACCATTCGGAATGCTGCTTTGGTTGTCCTCAGCATGCCTATGACTGTTATCCGTTCTTTTATGTAATTCTTTGGGTTGTACATATGTACTGGAGGTCCGTTGATAGTAAAACATAAGAGATGAGAGATGACATACATAAAGAGTTGACACAACTGAGTTTGCTGTGTAGTGTTTTGCCCATGTCCTGTCCATTTTCAATTTGCACACTCATAAGCTTAGAAAAATCTCAATACGGATTGTTACATTTCGCTACAAAATATGCAGTGCGAAACACTTTCCCCGTATTGTCGAAAATATGCTTGTGCTGTTCAACCACAAGGTTTTGTAGAACATTTTCTTGTCTTTCTTTCTCTTGTATGCATGCTGCTACATAAGCTTCAGAATTTTTATGCTTGTGGATATTTTTTCTTAGAGATGTTAGTTGGACACCTTTAGTTCCACCACTTAGACCCACAAGAATTCCACTTCATTCCTTAGAAACATACCCTCCCTGATATTTGTTTGCTTTTATATCTTGCACGGTTTTACAAACTGAGCACCCCAATTTTCCTACCTTGAACACTAACCACTCATATTTTGTTTGAATTCACTCCACGTACTGTTACTCCAACATACAGGATAATCGGGAGAGTTTCTGCACTCCAAATGACTAGATATTATTTCACTGGTTTGAATTTGATTGTCAGTTTTATTGATTTTAGAAGCACTTAGAGAACATTCACAGTAAGAGGTAACCACGAATTTAGGTTTAGTACCTATAAAATAGTCGAATATAGTACGTTTCATAACTTAAAAAAAAAGCTATAGCACCAATAATATTCTATATTTAAACAATAGTTTATAGCACTGTATAGAAACTTGTCGTATTCAGATTGAATATGACACGGAATTACTCTCCGGATCTAACACTAGACTGACAAGGGAATTCAATGGTTTCTAAAATCTCAAATATTGGTCGTAGAAACTTTTACACGATGCAAGAGGAGTAGGCTCAAATTACTACAGTAGTACATTAACTTCGAAACGCAGCACGCTTTATCCGCCTCGTGTATATTGTTCTTCTTTATTGCAATGCTTCTCAAGTCCTAATCCCAAGCATGAATGCAGAAAACTTTTACCTGTATCGATCAGTTAGACTCAACCCTCCTGCAAATAGTATTTGGCTCTAAGTTTAATGCCGTATCTTGAAATTACGACGTACATATATCGGAAAATGTATTAAAATTAATTTTGACTTACTACTATTGTAATTTGTTACTGAAAATCACGCAGTATTTTGAGCGTATTAATTAAAGAACTTAATTAATTTAAAAAAATATAAATAATATTTGTAAGGGGACTGCGTCCCCCTCCGAAAAATAGTGGGGTGACTGCGTACATCCGCGTTCCCCCTCCACAACGGCCCTGAGTAGTTCTGTTTTGTTCTCGTGTTATATGTTTCTATTTGTTTCCCTCTAAGTGGTTTCTTATTACATGTTTGAGACACTCGTATATGTAAACAGGGTAGTGTGAGTATTTTAAGTTGTTTAAAACTACGTTTACCGATTGTCTCCTGGGGATTTTTCTATTATTCTTATTGCTCTTTTTTGTTGCCTAAATGTTTTTAACATTTTTGTTACCTGCTGCTCCCCATAAAATGTTCCCGTAACTCCTTTATTATGTATAAATGCATAATTTAGTGCACTGTCTTAATATGTGTTAATTTGTGTTCTCTGTTTTAATACATATATGCCCTTGTTTATTTTCTTGTTGAGCTTTTCTACATGTTTGTGCCATTTTAGTGTTTAAATAATATGGTGCTTTGTTTTAAAAAGTGGGATTACTGTATTTGTGGAGCATGTGTTCAATCAGCAATATACAATTAAAATATTTTATTCTAAACAAAAGATATACCGCATGAAATTGAAAACACGCATATAATTGTAGCAGAGGAGAACAGAATTTTGAAAACAAATGGAGAAAAACCTCGAGGACCCGTACAGTTTAATTACGCAACAGTTTCGTCTTCATCAGCGAACGCACCTAAAGATAATTGCGATGATCAGTGAAATGAAAGAAGAAGCAGGTGGGCACTTGTTTACGTGAAGTGTCTGCCAAGACACCGTACTGTCAGGTGTGACCGGTTATAGGATGGCGTAATGCACAGCTAAGTTGCACAAGGTCTAACAGAAGCGAGTTGTCAGCAGTAGTTTAATGTTTCCTGAGCAATAAACCGCACCCAACTTGCCACTGCGATTGGAATCGTGAGTTTATACCACATAGAAATCACTACGTGCACAAAACAAGAACCTATATACATATAACTTAGAAGAATATAATTGGATCTTTTTCCAACTTAAACGCTTACCTTAATATTTATTGTACTATTCTCTTCATGCCACCTGCACCCTTGTATCTACCGGGCGATCATATTGCATATGAGTTTCCCAAGCTCGGGGATGGGGAAAAACCTTTGTAGCCCATCTATCAGGGGAAGTTTTACCACACATCTTAATACTAATGCTGAATATGACAGCTTCTGTGTGCCCACGCGATATGCCACTTTCTCTTTTGTAGATATGCTAGTTTGTTTTCTCCACTATTGCTTTAAATATAAATAAAATTTTATTGCATAAAGGCCTGTTTTCACGAAAATCATTAGCCTATTATGTGTTTCACATTGGAAGAGTTCTCGCCTGTAGCGAATCAGATGCGTTAGAGCCTTCAGCGTTGCCACCTCGTTATCCCCACTGTTTTCATATTTACCTCTCTCTCACTTGCGAGTCTTCTTGGCGCTAAACGTAAGGGAACATAAACTGAATTTTCCAACGCTTTATAATAATGCAGTTGTTTAAATCCAACTACAACATGGATATTCCTATATTACGCACATGTTTTAAGTATATAGTTTAAATTAATTATAATTTATGAATTACTTAGTTTTCTAAGCCAACGAAAATGCCAGCGGTGCATCCATATAGCTGTGAATGTTACTTACGTTCAGAGATAATTCGTCATTTTCATTGTCTTCATCGTCTGAGTACTGCAAATTTATGATGATAGGTTCCAAAATCTCTTTATGTGCTGTTTCTTTCCAAAAGTCGTCTTCTTGTAGGTTATCTAATGCCTCACGCAGTTTTCCCAGTCTTGTTGTGTTCCTTGTCAATTTCTTCGTGAATAAGTCGTTCAACTTCAGTCAGTTTAAAAGTATTACTTCTGTTTGCAACATAATTTGAGCCCACATTAACTCAATTGGATTGTTCTGGCAGTGTTAAAGGGGAACGTGGTTTATAATACATCGTGTCTCATTTCAACTGCAAGCTGATCCAGCTGATATACTTTCCCTGGTTTTTAACGGAAGAACAGCTGAATAATGCTGCTTTGAACTCTCTAGAGTAAATAGAGATTACGAAAGCATTCATAAGCAAAGATATAATGTGACCAGGCACGTTCTGCTTGGCCAGTAAGAAGTGTAGTGTTTCCTCTCGTTCGAATTTAACAAAAACCTTGGCTTATTCAAAGTAATTCTTTTATCTCGTCATGTAAAACGTTTACGTTTCAGTTCTGAGTAATTACAAATATACCTACACGCATACATGTCCGCCAATAATGCTATTAATTACATTGCTTACGACGCAATGCACTACTGTAATATAATAGTATTTTATTTATATTAGGTAAACTACATGAACTAAAAGTATGATGTTTCTACTGTTATGTTAAATGCATTACTCTCTACCTTCCTCATGGATCATTTTTTACAAAATCTGAATTTTTGTCTTAGCGAGGATAGTATTTATTAGGGATTGATTGGATTGGAGCTCGTCATACACCACTTATGGGAATGCAATACAACACCGCTGGATCTCGATTGGTTGTTCTCTAGTAGCGCTCAAGGACAAACATAGTCCCATTTGAAACATAATAAATCTTCGAAAGAACTTGATTTGATGCAGGAAATGGAGTTTGCAGAGGTAAATGCTAACGAGCTGTGAAATAGGCTAAGTTATATGTGGCCTGTTAACAGCGCCACAACAATTACAACCTTCTGACGAAGCGTAAACATTCACTTGTCATCAACAGCAACACCAGGAGCTCAATAAAACAACAAAGATGTATCTCTACTATTAGAATTTAACGAAGACTCGCCTATAAAAACAGCATCACTTTATACGAAATCACCAGTTGTTTAAGAACCAGTTGTTTAAAGTCATTACATAGTGACCAGCTCTTACATGATTTGACTTGATTATTATATTCTATTCCCATTGTACCTACAACGAAATAACACTGTTTTAGGAACATGTATCTCGATTAACACGAAATAGAAGAGTAAACGTTTTGAAGAATATTTGGTTGAAAAATGGATGGAGAAGGTCATGTGAATCTTTCTCTCTTTCCGTCTGTCCTTCCTTTCCCCACACCTTCCAACCTCCCTTACCCTCTCCTCCATTCTTTCCTTTCCCTCCCCTTTCCTTCCCTCTCTTCTGTCTTTCTATTTCCTTTCTTTCTTCTAAATATTTCTGGCGTCGAATTATGTCTAAATTTTTCTAAAATGAAATTGTATTTACAGCAGGCTAAAGAGATAGATTTCTAATAAGGCAGGTCGCTATGTGATGGTTTGAAATTCTGTATTCCTTTCATGGCCATTGAAAAAAGCAAATAGCGACATACGGTTTAAAATGAGCGTAAGTATTTACAAAGTCAAACCAATATCCCTGCAAAGCTAACGCCGTAACCTTTTCCGTTCATATGCATTTTAGGCTTGAACGAGACACAAGCTTTGTATCTCTTTTACGGTCTACCATAACATTCTCTCTGAATTCGGCTAACCTATAGGGAAATCTGTGTGATGAAACAAAATGCTTGTAATCCTGTGATACTTTATTGAAAGCATACCATTTGGTTTTGTTCTACCAGAATTAGGCTAACGTAACCTTTTAGACAACAGGCTGTACAGAGGACATAGCTGTGTAAGACGGTTGGTGGTATAACCATTTTTATTCCTATGAATGTAGAAATGATTTGATTTATTGATATTTACAAAGTTGACGATTCTTTGTCCTGACAAAATGATGGTTAGCCCAGTTTTGCAAGCAATGATTTAGTTATATAAAGGATATATAGCATGCAGAGGACTTATGAGGATATTTGCTGAAAATTCAGGATATAAAAGTCATTTGTCAGTAAACATATAGTATTTTTTTTATTCAAAATTGTTAGAAGTGTGGAAATTAATGCAAATTAAATTCCATCAAATGAAATTAATTGGGAGTCGATTAATGACACTAAACAACACTTACTTTTAAATTTTCCCGGAACTAGTTTCAGAGGCCTTCCCTCTATCTTCAGCAAAGATATGTAGATGACATATTTGCCATAGTGCCAAAAAAACACATCAGTGATGCACTAAAACTTTTAAATATTCAAGAAAAAAGCATCAAGTTCACTGTAGAAGTAGAAAAAGACGAGTATTTACCATTTTAGATCTAAAAATAATCAGAAATAAAAATAGAATAAACTTTGGCATTTACAGAAAACCAACACAGACAGACAACTACATAAAAGCTAATGGCTTCAATCCAAGATCCCACAAACAGGCAATCTTTAATAGTTTAGCACACAGACTGGTCAACATCCCTCTCACAGCAGAAGAATACAAAATAGAATACAACAAAATTATTGAAATAGCACAGAAAAATGACTTTACCAAATCACTAGTAGACAAAAAAATGAACTTAGCAAATAAGAAGAAACTACTAAAGGAAACCACAACCCTCTCACCTACAGAAACTAAAATGATCTTCAAAAAGTTCACTTACCATCCATGGACCTTTGATAAATTCAAAAAAGTCTTCAAAAAACAAAACATTCAACTAGCACCAGTCAACCATTTCTCCTTAAAAAACTAATTTGCTCAAACATCAAATATGCCATTCCATCTAACAAAAAATCTGGTATATATCAAATTGAATGCTGTGACTGTAGTCAAATTTATATTGGAAAAACCAAAAGAAATTTAGAAACAAGAGAAAAGGAACACTTTAGGAACATAAAATACAAACAATTATAAAAATCAGCAGTTGCCACGCATTTTTTGGGAAAAAAACCACAACATAAATCCAGAACCAAAATTACTAAAACATACAACAGGAAAAGAAGAACTGTCCACATGGGAACAAATCTTTATTTCAAAAAATAGGAACAAAGTATTCAATTTCGACATCCCCCAGAAAGATTTGTTCAGCAAGTTCCTCGAACCGCCACCAGAGGAGACCGATGACAAAATATTGCCAGCTACACCAATGAGAACCAGTCGATGTTCGGCTGAAGATAGAGGGAAGGCCTCTGAAACTAGTTCCGGGAAAATTAAAAAGTAAGTGTTGTTTAGTGTCATTAATCGACTCCCAATTAATTTAATTTATACAACAACACTGTTTTCAACACTTCCACGAAAGGATTTTTCCATCAAATGGCCTAATAGTGGTCTTGAATTGCGAAGTCGGGCTTTAAGGATATTGTCACTCGAACGTACAAGGCCAACTGTAAGTGTACCAACTGTAATTTGGTGGAAATAAAGAACTATTTGTATTTCTGCAACTTGGACTTTTAATTCTACGTACCCACAAAGTCACAATATGTAGGTATGACTGAAATTTCATGAACATTTTCAAAAAATCACATTTACCTCTTTTTAGTCTATAAAATAGTGTACGCCTTCCTGAATCCAAAGAATGCTTAGATAGCATCTGCAAGAAGTTTTTAAATGCTCTAATATAGTTCCAAACTTACGCGAATGTTAGTGTTAGATATGAATTCTAATTCCTTATCCTTGTTTTCTCGCTATTGAAAATTTCAGCATTTTTCATCATTTAAAATGCTCCTTGCGTCACAGTTTTAGTATTAGGCTAATGAAACTTGCTACACACGTTGATAGAGATACATTGAATATAAATTGCCCTGGGTTTTATTGTGACATGCATTTAAGCACACTTTCTTTACTTAAAACCACAAAAATGTCAAATGTTGGGCAAAAAGCCATATTCGTAGCTTTAAAAAATTCTAGGGGCTAAAGTTATTGAAATACAGAGAAACCTAGCACAAATTCAAAACATGGATGTATTGGAAATCTGTTGTTAAAATATTAGACCAAAATTTAAGTTATTTTGTCGTAAGGTACTTTTTAGGTGACGTAACAAAAAATAAACAAATTTGACCATATTTTCCAAACTATCAAAGTGAAATTGACAAAATTTGAGCTGTATCATATTTTCACTATGTTACATCTGTGGTATAAATCTTTGAAAGATAGCGTTAATAGTTCATGATTTCAAATTTTCAGTCATAGGTACCCTTAAGTACCTACAACACAGTAAGTCGCATTAAGGTAGTTGTTTCATGTGTTCTTGAGAAATCGTAGTGATTTACCAGGAGAAATACGAATCATTTGGAGAATTTAATGTCGTTCTGGCACATTGGGGATAGTACCTCAATGGTTAAGAACAGCGGGAGGGGGACAAGATCCGTGGTTCAAATCCCGGCTAAGGCATTAAGTTTTTCACTCTGACTCTTTTCCATGTTAGAGGCATCTTTGAGAAAATAGCAACTTTAAAAATTTTCAATATAAAGGATAGTTTGGGGTGGTAGATTTTCTTGCACACACACACACACACACACACACACACACACACACACACACACACACACACACACACACACACACACACACACACACAACGCATCTATTTTACCTCTTTGTGGAATGCAATACTTACCTATGGTAAGTAGCATACAAAATAGGAATGCTTAAATGAATTGTGTGTTATGTAAGGAATACCTCGCTAATGGTAGATGCCACACCTCATATGTCACCTGATTCTTTTACTTTGAAACGTTTACATAAAACAAGCATCTAAATTCTAAGCGAAGCAAATAACGGCTTCAGGTACAAGTAATCAACCTTCATCACCTTCTCAATCGGGTATCGAACAAGCGTGTTTAAACAAGTAGTGTCTCATGAGATCATGGGTGGTCTTAAAGCCACATTTGCCTTGTCCTTATATGCAACCCGTCCTCAACAAGGACTCCGCGACACCGCGCCTGCGCAATCTGAGGTAGTCTCGGTTACAAAGTATAAGACAGTCCATTTATTACAACTCTAAAGCGGTGTTTTGTCGTAGGAAGGCGGAATTTTTTGCTCTCTATGCGTAATTTAACTCATTAAAACGGTTGAAAATGCATGCGAAGGTTTTGATAATCATCTTGCTTCGCTTATTTTGGAAAACAGAAATTAAATGTTGGTAGCTAGCATATATCACTGAAATTAGGTTACAGAAGGACTTCAAATAATGTAGGGTAAACAACAACGACAACAACATCATCATCATCATCATCAACATCATCATCATCATCATCATCCTCTGTAATGTGCGCTAGCACCCGTCCGTTCAATGTAAGAAGTTGATAGTGGAATTACGGCGGGTAAAATTTAAATGGTACCGAAATAGATAAATAATTGCAAGAAATAATTTCGTATCTAAAAATCAATGAGTAAGACGGAATTTAAGGACTGGGATATAGACACTTAAAGGCGCTGTAGCTTAGGTAATTTGGATGAAGCAGTTATTTTAGATATTTCATGTTTTTGTTAAGAATAGTCAAATAAATTAGTATTGGTAATAAAATAAAGAAGTAATGTAAAGTAGGTAGTGGTGTAACCATGACAACGTAACATGATAAGAAGTTGTTAAATGTTTTAAAAGAATTTGTTCTTCTGCTTACGAAAGTTTTAGGGTTAAGACGTATATTTGTCTATCCGAGTGTGTGCAGAAACAACTTTGTGTATGCATCAAAGATGCATAATTCAAGAGGTCACGAGTTCGAATCTCGGTCAGGGTGAGTTACCTGGATAAGTTTTTCTCCAGGTTTTTCCCTTAACCTTGAAGACGAATGTCGGGTAACTCTAAGCTCTATGGACCCTGGACTCATTTGAGCATCATTTCATCCAATTCATCCACCGCCTGATATGAATTAACGTTGGAGGACGGAAATTATAAAAAAAGCATAAGTAGCGTGTGCGCAAGATAAGAAATAGTTCACCGTGAAAACTACCGCTGGTTGAAAAAAACTACATTAATAATATTTGTAATTGTATCAAAGAATTTAACACTGTTTATGAGGAATTAAATTTCCATCTTCATCAAGAAATTTACTATTCATTCTTCAACAATAATACTACGGTAGAAACATAGAGTCAGACTGAAAAATTCAATGTCATAGCCGGGATTTGAACCACGGGTCTTCTGGTTTCCGTCCAGCCGCACTACCATTGTGCTATTATGGCCAACGTGCCGATGTGACATTAAATTCTCCAACTGACTCGTATTTTACCCGGTAAACCACTTACGAGTACTCATAAACACATGAGACAACTACCTTAATGGCGACTTACATATTGTAAGTACTTTAAGGCCCGGGGTTCATATAGTAAACCACTATTAGGTTAATTAATGGAAATTAATTATTCTTTCACACTGGCCGTGTGTAGGCTAAATTGTGGAAACGTAGAGTCAGACTGAAAAATTCAATGCCATAGCCGGGATTTGAACCATGGATCTTCTGGTGTCCGTCCAGCCACTCTACCATTGTGCTACTATGGTCAACGTGTCGATATGACATTAAATTCTCCAACTGACTCGTATTTTTCCCGGTAAACCACTTAGGAGTTCTCATAAACACATGAGACAACTACCTTAATTAATTTCCAATAATACTACTGTCTTTATCAGGCCCGTTACCGCGACCCTGAGAAAGAAAAAGAACTCATCGCTCAAGAATTACAGATGCGCCTGCTTATCTAGAGTTGCAGGAGAAACTTCTAGATTTCTTCAAGATCGTCACGAAAGGTGAGAAATTAATTTGCATCCACCATCATCCCAAATAATCTTGGTTCAAGAAGGTGCCACAACGTGGTGCATCAACATAGCATCTTCAAACACCATAATCTTATCAAAAATCAGTTTCAACTAGACGGCTTTCCTAACTGGGGCTTCAAGATAATCCACCCGGCGATCACCTCATCATAATCCTTCTAAAATTTTCGTTTCAAGGTTTCTAGTGAAATCATTCGACCGGAATACCATTAACTGAAAGCTCATATAACTGGAGTGAGTTATGTTCAGCTATTGCATACATTGCTAAACAGCTAGAAAATATTCTGAAAATTAGGAAGGAAATTAATTTTTTAGGATTGCGTGAAGCCAGTGTCAAATCGGATTAGCAGCCACAGGGTTGGTCTATCTATGTAGAAACGTTGGTGGGGAATGTTTAATAGGTGGGACTTAAATTACTAAAGGAAGGTGTATTTCTAAAATTCGCATCGTTTCCCTTCTTTCCTTCTTGCAAAAGTGTTAGCTGTGATCGACTATCAGCACACGCAGCGCTAAGGACCGCGACCGGGCTACACAGATTTAGCATTCATCGCGGGGAACCTTCAACTTTGCGTTTTTGCAGCTCATGCCAACGTACATTTTGCGTTAGTATTACGAAAACAGTTATTTTAAACCGTAAAATCATGATACTTCCGAAGTTAGCAGATATAATTGTCTGGGTTTTATTCTCTCTCTCTCTCTCTCTCTCTCTCTCTCTCTCTCTCTCTCTCTCTCTCTCTCTCTCTCTCTCTCTCTCTCTCTCTCTCTCTCTCTCTCTCTCTCTCTCTCTCTCTCTCTCTCTCTCTCTCTCTCTCTCTCTCTCTCTCTCTCTCTCTCTCTCTCTGTGTGCGTGCGTGCGCGTGCGTGTGTGCGCGCGCGTGTGTGTGTGTGTGTGTGTGTGTGTTTTTCATTGTCTCTTTGTACAGCGCCTATGCACTGAGCGACTATTTCCTTAAGCAATAAGACAACGACATTGTAGACAGCGTTAAAGGTGTAGTTATTGGATAGTCTCCCTTGGGATACAGCTCGTGCAGAACAGCAATGTCGTTTCCCCGCTTGAGTTGGTTTATTACGACCGTATCGAGTAGGTTCCCCTTGTATAGGGACCTATATAAGAAGCTAACCAGTGTCGCGAATGGACTCAAT